>JAHUTJ010050600.1:0-19311 GCA_036250325.1 Characodon lateralis
TGCTACATGCATGCTCAGTATGAGGGATTGCTGCAAACTCAACGCCAGTGACTGTCCACTGTCTCTAAATGCTCATCCAGGAGGAGTGACTGCTACAAGTCACTGACTCGATGCAATCTGCTAGGTTTCCTTAGATAAAAAAAACTTTTTATCTAATTTGAATAAATAACTGAATCTGACTGCACTGTTCAATGGTTAAGATTAATTGGAATGTATGTACCTGACTTTTGTGAAGTGCCTTGAGACAACATGTGTTGTGAATTGGCGCTATATAAATAAACTGAACTGAATTGAATTGAATTGAATTGAATTGAATTGAATTGAATTGAATTGAATAGATCTTCAGGGGTCTGTTGGAGCCCATGCCTCGATGAGTCAGGGCCGCTTTGACAGTAAAGCATGGATCAACATACTAATAGGCAGGTGGTCATAATAATATGCCTGATCGGTGATTGATGAAAAAACTTAACTGCATAGCCCGTGTCCCATCTCTAGCCACCCAAGCAGCAGGGGGAGCTCAAGCAATAGTGATAACTGCTGCCATCAAAGCACTGAGAAGCAAAGCCCATTCAGGAGTTGAAGAAGAATCACAAGTCGAGGACTGTGCATGGAGTCAGAACCTCAAAAGCCATTACACAAAGACAAATCCAGATCATGGGCTACAACTGTTGGTTGTCTTGTGTTAAGCCACTTCTAAACCACCAGAAGCATCTTACATGGGGTAAGGAGAAAAAGAACTGGACTGTTGACTTCTTTTCAGGTGTTTGTAAATGTTGCATTTCATTTGGAAATTGAAGAGTGAAGAGGCACAGAATCCAAACTGCTTCCAAGTCCAATGTGAAGTTTCCACAGAGATGATTTGGGGTGCCATGCCGTGCTTATGTCTGCTGGTGTTGGTCCACTGTGTTTTCTGAAGTCCACAGTGAATGCAACCATCTAGATGGGAGACACCAGACCCAACAATGCAGATGATCTAAAGGCAGCTATCACAGCAACCTGGGCTTCATTACGCCTCAGCAGAACCACAGTCTGATCGCTTCCATGTCACACGCTGCATTCATGCAGTAATTCATACAAAAGAAGTCTCAACCAAGTTCAGTGCACATGCTGAGCAGTACATCGGCGTAAATTCCAGTAGGACCAAATGTCCATAATGGAAATAATTTTTATTGGTCGTATATAAATTTACTGAGAACCTGCATTTTGGGTTTATATTCAAAACAAACACACATAAATGCTTCAAATATATTCTTGTGTTTGTAATAACTCTAGATACACTATTTTGACAAAAGTATTCGTTATCCATCCAAAAATAAAAATCAAGTCTTCAAATCACTTTGTCACAGGTGTATAAAATCAAGCACATAGGCATGCAGATGGTTTCTACAAAGCAATTGTGAAAGAATAGGTCACTGTTAGGAGCTCAGTGAATTCCATCATGGTACTGTGATAGGACGCCACCTCTGCAACAAGTCCAGTCGTGAATTTCCTTACTCCTAAATATCCCAGCATCAACTGTCCCTGGTATTATAAGAAAGTGGAAGCGAGTAGGAACAACAGCAACTCAGTCACGAAGTGGTAGGCCATGTAAACAGATGGGGCGGGGGCAGCGGATGCGCAGAAGTTGCCAACTTTCTCCAGAATCAATAGCTTCAGATTTGCTCAAGAACAGTGCGTAGAGAGGTTCATGGAATGAGTTTCCATGGCAGCTGCATCCAAACCATACATTATGCTGTGGGGTTGTTTTTCAGGAGCCGGTCATGACCTCAACTTGATAGAAGACCTTTGGGATGAATTAGAGTGGAGACTGAGAGTCAGGCCTTCTTGTCCAGCATCAGTCTATGACCTCACAAATGTGCTTCTGGAAGAATGGTCAAGAATTCCCATGAACACACTCCTAAACCTTGTGGACAACCTCCCCAGAGGAGTTGAAGCTATTATAGCTGCAAATGGTGAACCAATATCATATTGAACCCTATGGATTCAGAATGGGATGTCACTTATGATGTGATCTATGCTGCCATCATCTGCTGGGGTAGCAGCATCAGAGCCAGATACTTAATAAAGCTCAACAAGCTGATAAAGAAGGCTGGTTCTGTTCTGGGGACTCCTCTGGAACCTCTGGAGATCATTGTGCAAAGAAGGATTCCTTATAAAATGAAGAACATTATGGAGAAACTTGCATAATCTGAGCTACAACATTTAATTTCCCTTTGGGATTATTAAAGTATTTTTGAATTTGAATTAAATTGAATTATGTTCATATGCGAGTCAAGGCAGGTGAGCGAATGCTTTTGGCAACAAAGAGTATACGTATATATATGAAATTCTAGCAGCAGTTTAAAATCCAAAGTGTGACTTTAAGATGTTTTGTCCTTCACATAGGTTTTTTTTTTTAAACAGTGTTACTTATCTGGAAGAAGGACTGAATAAGCTGATACAAAACAGCCTTACACTAAGATGTTATTACAACTAAACTAAAACATACAGCCTTGCACCACAAACTGGTGAAGACATTGCAATAAAACAATCAAGAGCAAATATATGCAGCCCGGTTACTGTAGTTGCCAGCGAATTTGATTAAATTGGATTTATTAGATTTCCTTAGAATGAACCAAGCTTATCTAAGTGGATTTTATTGTCCAAACACAGGGCCTGTTTCTAAATTATATTTGTGGTTTCAAGCAGCCGAGACCAGAAAGACAAATATCTTCCTTTCAATGCGGTAATCAGAACATTCAGACATCCTTTCTGAACAATATTAGGTGAAATAAATGCAACATGGTGATTTACTTAAGCCGAACCAAATAGCTGCAATAAAATATCCCTCCTAAGAAGTCAGATTTTCTATTAGTAATTCAGATGTTTTGTCTTGTAAACTGGGTGCTGTGGAGTCACAGTATAAAGTGCAAACAAGAACGCTTCATTGAGGCAGTGAAACAATTTGCTTTCTTCTAAATTAAGCTGCATTAGATGTTTGGCTCCAAAACACAGAGCTCTGCCTTTACCTTCTTGAATTATTCAGCCCTCTCTTACATGTGCATACACATTTCATGGCCTGTCAGAAAAGGACTCTGTGAGGCAGTTAAGGAATGTTAAATCCCCCCAATACAACGCTGGTTTTTGAAGCCTGCCTATAATTCATTGCTTGTACCTTCTCTTTTATAAGAAGAACCTGAAAATTTTATGACAGAGTTTTAAATATTCACCTGACAGCACAGGTCATCCTGTTATGTTAGGTCAAGTGTTTCATAAATTGAAAAGTTGTGAGTAATCGCTGTGTGATTGTGTTTCAGTGGGTTTTGTGGGGAAGCTCAGTCCAGAACACTTCCCAATAGCTGCTTAATTCTAATGAGGGGCTCATAAGTTGTGATGAAGAACTCATTAGGAATCCTTTCGGTGTCTATTGCACCTCTTTCTCTCAGCAGATCCCTGGTTTATGTGCTGACCTTAACAAATTCAGGTATTTTCCAAAAGGTCCCCCATTCACATGTCTACAGTGAGGGTGGAAAATTAGTGCTTCAATGGATTTCACTTTCAATTTGAACATTGCCCAGGCTGAACGAGGACACAGGTAATGAACCCCTTTCTGCTGTGCTGCTTAGATGAATGCATGTAGCTGTGAGGTCATTCAGAACTGAAAGAGACACCCTTTCCCAAACTCAGCACATATTATTGGACTTCTGTGTGCAGCAAACACTGAGGACTCACTAAATTGACTCCAGCATTAACTGGCTGCAAATACAGGTATTTCTTTCCTGCATTAACTTGCATGGTTGATTAAAAAGACACATAACCTCTTTTCAGTAACTGTCTGGCATTAAAACAGACCAATCTGTTTTAGATTAGCTAGGATTACAAAAATTATTTTACTTTTAAATGTCAAAAATTTTTTACTCTTCATATTGTCCACTTTTAAGACAATTGTCCCCAAGCTTTAGCTTCCTGTTGTCTTGCTGCTTGAATATTTTTACATAATATTTTTTCCTTATGATGCCACGGTTGCTGTAAAGTGCACCAGTCCCTCCTGCTGCAAAATATTCACACATCATGATGCTGCCACCATCATACTTCTACAGTCGGGATAACATGCTCAGACTTGTAAACTTCTCTCTTTTTAAGCCAAATGTAATGATGGAAATTGTGGCCAAACATTTAAATTTTGTTTCATTAGACCAAAGGTTATGTCTCTGAGAACTGAGATCTTGGTCCCGATTTCATTTTAAAACCGCAGTCTGGCTTTTATACTTCCTTTAGCACAATGGCTCTATGTAGGTCCAGGACTTACTTCACTGTGGATAAAGACACATCTCTTACAAGCCTTACAGCCAGCATCTTTTATATTTTCTCCTATTTGGCACCAAAATTCATTCATCTCTGCGACACAGAACCTTTCTCCTTACTGAACAGTAGGATGGCTGGACATACCTAAGGATGAACCAGACTTCTTCCTGATATCTTGTCTGTTTTTTTTTTATATTTCCATGATGTCACATAAGGAAGCAAAGTGTTTGAGGTGTTGCCTTAAAAGACTTCCACAGCCATCAATTTAACTGAAATGTTTCGAATTAACCAGAAATAATCAGAAGCATACAAATCTGACATCTTCATCTGGGTTTACCCAAACTGTTTAATGTTTAATTTATTGTCAGACAGTGAGGTACCTTTAAGACTGGGTATGTAAATATCTGGTTACCACTGGAGGCAGGGAAAAAGCAAAAGCTTCTTTAAAATGTTCACCGCTAGTTTTAGGAGAGTTTATGTAGCAACATTTTACGAAAGATGACATCTCAAGCCACTTTACAAGACAAACTGATCCAATTAACTGAGTGGTGGATGGATTGAGTTTACTATCAGACAAGGAATAAAGTCTGCATTTTCACCAATATATGTAAACTTTATTTAGATTTTCCTGCCGCTGCTTTTACTTGTATTTTATTTCAGCTTTTTTAACATTTTGTTGTTTTTAAGATATTTTTTCAGCACTAGTGGCCTTTATTTTTTTGACAGTAGGCAGACAGGAAAGAGGGGTAGAGAGAGGGGGAGAAATTTGGCAAATGTCGCCAGGTCCGGGACTCGAACCCGGGATGGCCGCTTCGAGGACTGTAGCCTCCGTATATGGTCGCGCTTGTCCATACTTATCTTGATCTGGAAAATACTTAATTCCACAGAAACACTTAAACCTACTGCTACATCCATAATTATTCATCCCATCTGATTTAGATTTAAAATTATTTTTCTTTTAACCAGGAAGTTTGCTTCTAAGAGGAAATGAGACAGGCATCTCTAAAAAGAAAACTAAAGAAATTGAAAGGAGTATCAGTTCATACCTTTCTCAATAAGCAATGGAAAATATGTTGTTTGCTTATAATTTCTGACCAGCGTTTTGCATGTTTCCACTGATATTTTGATGATTTATCTTTGGTGATTATCTCTAAGTCCTTTAGGCTGGAAGGCCTCCATGCCATCACCCTAATCTTCAGCTCCCTGCGCAGATTTAAATTGGGGCTCTAGCTCGTTTTGGCCAGTCCAAGACATTACTAATCTTACTTCCAGTCAGAAGGAGCATGTTGGTAAACTTAAATCTGCCAGGACTAAATTTGTTCTGAACTGAATACACACAGAAAACAGAAGGTGGGTACCTGAATATCTGAATAGCGTTATTAACACAACTGGTAGAGACACTTTAATGAAGTCTTGAGAATTTATTTCAAGGGATTTTAACACATCATGATTAATCAACAATAATCAATCTATAGTAAACCAGGTAATAGCTGACAAATTTAAAAAAATTAATCATTAATGCAAAGGATAATTTTCTTAGGCATAACGCGGACCTTAGTAACATATAAACAAGCCATAATTTCAGGATACCTTTGCAAAGATGTATACAGAAAAATATACCACAGCATTTGTAATTTCTGTTAGCTCATTACTGCATTCATTTCTTTTCGAAAGCTGACATCTCATTAGAAATGATCCATGGCTGTAGGGTTTGGAACATTTCAAACAAACTGCATTCATTTTCTTCTAAAGTTTAGCAAAACAGTCACAAGGCAGTAATCAGAGTCAGACAGCAGCGGCTGAGAAGTGATAATCCTGTTGCGACCTTATCTCCCGCTGACATCCACCTCCTAGAGGCAGGCAGCCGTTGGACGGGTGACATTATAACTCAGCTCTTCCCTTCAGCAAACTCCCTACAAGCTCTCCACTTCAACCATTCGAAGTCTGACAGTTTGCTGGGGGCACGGTAGCCCGCTGGAGAAGATGTGAGCTGTCACACTTCAGAGAATCATGGCCAGCCAGCCGGCCATCATAGCTACACCACCCACGGGAGCCGCTTTGCTCAGACTGGGGTCTCCGGTCAAAGCCTGGTGGTACAGGGGGCCGCAGAACATCCCCATCCCCGCCAGAAGGATGGGACCGGCCTGAAAAAAAAAAAAGACCCATTTTCAACACGGTATACATGATATAAGGGGTAATTAAAGGCTTTGATGTAATCACACCCAACACAGATGTAAACCTCTTTCAGATGTCTTCTATTTTTGTTTTGGTCACATTTAAATGTTTGAGACCATTCATATTTTTATATTAAGCAAAGGTAACCAGAGGAAATATTAAATGTAGTTTTCTAAGGATGGTTTTATTTATATCATAGACAAAACAATATTGAAACCAACCTGGTGTTCTCTGCATGGATCAAAACTGTGCCCTCAACTTTGTGTTCCCTGCTCACATATTCTTTTTACTCTCTTAGATTATAGTGTTATTTTCTCCTAGCAACCGTTCCAGCCAATAGCTCGACAGTGTGCAACTGCGACATTAGTGCCTCAGGTGTAATGCGCTTGTTCCCTTCTGGTGGGCGTGCTTGAGAGGCTACACTTAGATCGCTACAACTCTACCGGTGGGCAGTGCTGGACAAGGAAACGTGGCCACTGTACTATAGCCACACAAGCGCACCCCAACAAAGGTCGTGACCTCGCAGTTGCACACTGTGATTCTATTGGCTGGAGCGGTTGCTAGGTAATGAAACCACTTCATTCTGAGAGAGAGCAAAAAGAATTTGTGAGCAGGGAAGACAGACTTGAGGGCGCAGTTTTGATCCGGGCTGAGAGCAAGTCTGTGTGCGTGGAGAAGAAGGCAAGCAGGAGGAGAAAATATCTGTGCAAGAAGTTTTAAATCTGAGTGCGGAAACAATGATTTGAGGGAGAACAGAATATATTTGCGCAAAGACATGAAATCCTGCCCTTGACTTCAAATGTGTGCCCTTGGTTTTTGGCAGTATTATTCCCCCATAGAAGAATCCATGGAAATTTCAAATGGGCCAAAATTTCATATGTTCCATAAATACATAACGTTTTCCTTCAAGTGTTTTGTTCACAAAAAAAGAACAACATTCTTCTGGAAACGGGTCAAAACAACATCACCGACACCCTGTACTCACCAGAAGAGGTTTTCTGCAGTGTGCAGCACCCAGCAGGGCCAGGCTGTGGTAGAAATGGTATTTGTTGGCAGTTTCATACAGCTGAAAAACAACATTTGTACAGTGATGAAGAGTGAGCAGATGATCTTTGGCCAACTAAAAGACACATGTCCTGGACAGGTTTGAATATTGCTACTTTTTTACATTGGTTTATAAAACTGCTTTTGAATAAACCACAACATTTCTGCATCAATGTTCTTTGGACTGAAGAGACCAAACTAGAGGTGTTTTGCAATAATCCCACAACCAACCACAGCATATCAGCAGAAACACCTCATACCAAATGGCATGGTGATAGAAGAGGTGATTATTTGGGCTTGTTTTGCAGCCGTTCAAGTCCACAGTAAATGCATCTGTACATTCTAGTCCAACTGGACAATTATCCCAAACATTAGGAAATCTACAAAAGAAGTGCTGAAAACCAAATGAATCACGGTATTGGAATGGCCCAGTCAAAGTCCAAACTACAGAGGCACGGCCCTCGGCTATAAAGACAGAACTGCGTCTCATGTTGTCAACAACAGTGGAGCAAAAATCCCTGGAGGAGGCGGAGACACTCGTCAATTTATAAAGAAAGAGTTATTGCTGCTGAAGGTGGTTCTACAAAATGATTGGTGCTTGGCTGTACTTGTTTTTCCACAAATGTATTTTCCGATTGGGCTTTAACAACAAATGACAGTGTAAAATGTATGTTCTGCTTTGTTGTATTTTAGGTCCAATGTAACATTTTTAAAACCTGATAAAGACAAGAGCACTTTAATTAAATCTTGATGGAAAAAAAACTAAATTAAAATAGTGTATGTTTTCTTTTCCTTGTGACTCTACAAAGAAATCATCTGTGAAGCAATGATAAACCGAACAGGAAAGGCAATATAAAAAAAAATAATAATGGATTGAAATATTGCCTATAACAGTGCTCTTTCCTTCTTATCTGAATCAGCTGACCTTAAGACAAACATTTGCATGAAAGACCCCAAAATATGCATTTATCTACAAAAAGCATAAAATGCAACAAATAATAAAAGTATACAATATAGTAAATGCATACCGTCATTCGGTAGTCATCAGGGTCTTTGTTTTTGAAACCTAAAATGAGAAATGTATTAGGAATCAGTTTTAGTTTCCCATTGACAAAATTCACGACGTCTGCTAAACGCTGGAGGCCTGTCACCTTGATTATGAAATAACTCACTTTACATTAATAATGCAGAAATTGATACATTTTTCAGGTGCCGAATTTCGTATCTTGCTAACACACATAAATTGCAATAAAGAGTTTTAACATTTTTACAATCAGAGTATGTTAAAATGAAGGACAACACAAAATAGCCTGTTTTGTGGTCGGAGGCTGGAATGGCAATAAAATGACAGCCCTCCCTGATTCTTGTAAAGAGCAACATTGAATAAGATCACTACAGAAAACGAGTAGGTGTTATTTTCTTACCGTGGGCTCCGTAAGCCCCAGCGGCCACAGCAGAAAACCCTGACAGAGCTGCTAACCTTCGGACCAAAACAGACGCCGCCATGTTTTCTTACCACCGATCAGTGATGGCAGTGCTGCCTTCACCGTCAATATGTAATTTCCAACATCTAAGCCGCCTTCATTTCAATTAGCCGTGTTCTAGTTTTAATATAATGGACCCGCTAAAATAAGCTGACTCAATTAAAGAAATAACCACGTGATAATGTTTAATTTGAGCTCTTTTTTCCACACAATTTCAACCATTTTCAAACCACCTGATTAGTAAGTAAACGTAGCGGTGATAAGGGACCTTGGGCTATCTTGTGAGCCAAAATGGCGACCGAAGGACCACAGTTTCAGCCCTCGAGGAGAATTTTTCTTGCTCAAGGTGGGCAAATCTGACACTGACGCTACACTTTAGCAATCCCTGCAGCGCCTCTGGGTTTCGTGCTGCTGTGAATAAGGTCGCTCAGACTTTTAATGTCCGGGTTGCCGATCATTTGTGACTCTAAAAGCTTTCACACTTTCATCATGCAACACCTGTGTTGCCATAGTTAAACTGGTGCATCTTTGGAAACAGAAAAGGCTTTTAAAGAAAACCAAGTTGTAAATATTTATTGAGTGCTTTCCATTATCAAGGTATCCTGCTGTATTAAAGTTTTACGGTTCGAAAACCGAGACAATTTTATATCACACCGTTGATTGAAATTTTGTCCAGGACACGCTGGAGGGACTATGTCTCTCGGCTGGCCTGGGAACGCCTTGGGCTCCCCCTGGAGGAGCTGGAGGAGGTGTCTGGGGAGAGGGACGTCTGGGCGTCTCTGCTGAGTCTGCTGCCCCCGCGACCCGGTCCCGGATAAGCGGAAGACGACGAGTAAGAGTACGAGTACCGTAGATTGATCGTGCAAAATGTTTCTATGAAAACTAACCTTCTAATTTTTATATTAAGTTTTGCTTTATTTACCCTAAGATTTCATTTTTTTCTATTGTCAGATGTTTTTTTTTTTTGTTTTTGTTTTTTTTGCCAGTATTCAGTTAATATTATTCTAAACCTGCTTTGTTTGTAATATTTTTTTAACATTTGATAATAAAATTAAGATTTCACATACAACACAGTCTAAAATATTTTAGTCTGGGTTTGGACAGTTCAAGATTTGTCATTTTATTGTTCTAATTGTAGTGTTCTAGGGCTAGTTTTCTAATTGCTTTTAAAAAAAGGAGTGAATCACTCTCTTTTTATGATAAATAGCAGTTTGAACAACATGAAATCTGAAAAGGGCAATATCGTTTGACATGTTTAAAGCAATGTTGACATTTACTAATGATGAGCTCAGATAGTCCACATTCAGCTAATAAAATAAACTGTGTTTGTTGTTTTCCATTTATAATTGAAAGTCAGAAGTTCCCACCTCCAAGTCAGAAAAAAGCATCTTGAGTACCTCAAGTTGTCCCTCGTACTCGGAAAATTGGAGATCTGTCACCAATCCTGACCTCCATAAACCAATATGTCTGCCATGTGTTTAAAGGAAGCAAACGTTGCAGAGATTAACAGTTTCTCTGTTACAGATTGTTCACTTTGCATTGAATTAAGGAATTGCACTGGTTTATCACAGGCTGTGAATTGGATTATGACATTATTCTGAGAAGCTTTTGCTATAATTCTGGCTAAATATTTCACTACTCCTATTAGGATTGCTAGAGTCCATTTGGTTTAGTTAGAGCCCTTTGAAAACCAATTTGGTCATACCACATGATTTATGTTTCTGTTTTTATATTTTAGGATGTAACTGCATGTGTTTCAGAAAAATAAACAGTATTTCATAAATGCAGGCCCAGCTTTTGGACATTGTCTATACATTTCCAACAGAGTTTATGTCAGAGCTGTGGGAGACCCATTCCAGAAGATCTGTCCTGTTAGAACAAGTAGCTGTGTTCAAGTGTCAACCATGATTTGCTCAGAGATGTTTTGCCAAATACTTGTGGGGGTGTTTAAGCCTAACTAAGCTGTCTGTATGATTTTCTCTTTCTGCGGATTGGAGCAAGAGCTTAAGTTTTGCAGCTTGAGTTGTAAACACATTTCAGGAAAGCCTTTAAGTAGATGCAAAACTAAATACCAGTGTATTTTTTCATAGTAATTGAATCACATGGAGTTATGTCTCTGCTACATTTTGCTGTCATTTACTGTAGTGTATGTTTTGGTCCTCTTCTCCTTGTTTTCATAGTCTAAAGAGAAGGAGCTGAACAATAAAGAAATCATTTATTTAGACCACAAACTTTAAATTAGTGATGAGACTTTATAGTTGTTTTACAATTGCAGGACATTACTGACAGAAAGGACTGGCTCCAAAAAAAGTCTTGGTACATTTGAAAGTATTGTGTATCTAATTTACCAATATAGAAATATATTAAAAACCCATCAGTTTATCTATCTATATTCTTTTCTAATCCAAGACTGAGTCATGGGGATAAGATATCCAGAGGGAAAATCAAGATATCCATCTCTTTTGGGATATACAATGGCGTTCTCAGGCCCAAACTATTAGTCTCTCCATGGAGTTCTAGTTCTGCCTCGGGAACTCCTCCACTGGGACATCCCCACAAAACCTGCAAAGAGATCTGTTTTTCTAATTAGTACCTTAACACTAAATTTTAATCCTTTTTAAGCTATTTTAAGAAAATACCCAAGAGATTGACTGATGACGACCTTTCCTGCATATCTTGGGTATATTTTTGGGTGCAGAATCTGTTGGCTCTTGAATATGAATTACCGAACCATGGGGCTGTTGTTGCATAAGTCTTTCTTCAATCCTGGAAGTAGACCAACCCCATGTCATACAGCTGTTTCTCTATAATTTACACTGTGCTTAAAATCCTCCTGTCATAAGATAGATTTTCCATTAATGGACCTAAGCATTCTTTTCTGATTGTTGGGACACATTTAAGGGCTCAGCTTTCTTAATAAATAACAAATTCATAAAATAAACTTAATATGAAATAAAGCCAAATAAGGGCTACACAGTGGCGCAGTTGGTAGTACTGGTGCCACTGTTGCAAGAAGTTCCTGGGTCCTGGCCGGGGGTCTTTCTGCATGGAGTTTGCATGTTCTCCCCGTGCATGCGTGGGTTCTCTCCGGGTACTCCGGCTTCCTCCCACAGTCCAAAAATATGACTGTCAGGTAAATTGGTCTATCTAAATTGTCCTTAGGTGTGAACGAGTGTGTGCATGGTTCTTTGCCCTGTACGTCTCTGTGTTGCCCCTACGATGGACTGGTAATCTGTCCAGGGTGCACCCTGCCTCTCGCCCGTAGACTGCTGGAGGTAGGCATCAGCTATGGAATAAGCGGTAAAATAAACAAATAACTATAATTATTTTTAAACAAAAAAGAAACAAACAAAAAAAAAAAAAAAAACAGATTCAACTAAAGGTGATTTCAGATAAGTAAAATAAAATGTATTGACAGAATAGAAAAAGCATAAAAGAAGTTTTTAACATTAGTAAATGTTAACTAATGTTATAAGGATAAATATTTTTTTGTATTATAATGTATAGATAGATGTAATTTTGATGATTACAAAATTTTACCAAATTCTGATAACATTTTAACAACTTTTTTGAAGTGCATCTGGCATCATGGATGCTCTAATTGTATGATGAAAGGCTGAAAATACAGTCAGTTTCCCTAACAAAGTGATGGCAGGAAACACCGGCATGCATATTTTTATTCTCTGATCCATCCCAAAGGCATATACTTCCACATAGAGTGATAAGAATGGATTTAAGTGCAACACTTCTAGAAATTTATCTCATGGAGTGAATTTGAAATGTTTATGTTTTAGAGATGTTATATTAAACCCTGTTGAGTTCCCACCAACAGGGGGAGCTATATTGCTTCCTCAATGGGGAAGTTTTAGCAAGTGAGCATGAAGGGGGAAGAGGGACTTTTTCCAATTATCATATTGAAATTACAGCGGGTCACACTGCATTACCGGAGCCACTAAACCACAGTTCCCATCAAGCCTTGTCCTTAGCTGACTTTGACACAGAATTACCACAATGCATGCAATTAACACATTTTAATGACCATATTGCTAATTAAATGTAAGCTGTATGAGTTGCAAGCTGTCATAGTCAACTGCGCCTTGAACCTGTTGTCAGGGAGGTAGCTTTAAATGGACCTTCAATTTAGTATTGAGCAGATGGATGGTTGGTCACTTGGAGTGAAATCCACTCCCTAAAGTCCTTTTTATTCTGGCCCAGGTCAGGTGGAACCACAAGGACAACAATAAAACATGATTCTACATTGTGTTTTCAGAGACAAGTTGCAAATTATCTAAAATCCCTGCAGCAGTGTTCAGGGAGGTTCTTTCAAGAGCATCCATCCATCTCACTTCAGCTCACCCACCCACCTGTCTTCTTCCCTGCTCTCCAGTGACTCCGGAGTGTTTGAGCAGAGGTGTCTTCATGTACGTGTCCAATCTCCTCGGATTGTTTGGCTTGTCTGTGATCGAGCCGCGGATCATGGAGACATGCAACTTTTGTGGAAAAAAAAAACAAGAACCACAGAATTTCAACCATTTTCTAGAGTGGGATAAATATACAACAGACAACCTGGAAGAACCTGAGCCACAAGTTGTCATTAACAAGCTTTGGTCATAATTCTGCCTGGATTTATGACAACTTTTCCTGGCACAAATGGTGGAGTTCATTTAAATTTGTTGGATTTTGTGCACTGACCCAGCTTTTAAGGATAGTTGATGAATTTCCTGTCACGTTGAGGTTGGGTTCATTCCACACGGTTAATATTCCCCTGCTTCATCCTGTCGGAAATCAGATTTGATTTATTTGGGATGTTTAGCCCAGCCACTGAGAAAGCTCAGCAACCCCTGTGGAACACCCTGCTTTTGCCTATTAGAGCTACACTGTTCATCATTTTAAGGCTCTTATAAAAACCTACTTCTACACTTTGGTTTTTGTATAATAGTTTACTTTAGCTTTTATTGTCCTAATTTTCATACTTATTTGATCGATTTTACAACTTATTTTATTTTGATGTGTGTTTGTTGTTTTTATTCCTTTTTTTCTTTACTGTTTACACCACTGATCATTTTTGGTCAACTATTGTTGTTTTAAATATGCCATAGAAATAAACTCTGACTTGAGTTGCCAGAACTGCAATATTTTTAGTTTAACTTTATTTGCCACATCCAGGCCTCATAACAGCCAGACCTGTAGAATCAAGAAACAATTTAAATAGAACTTGTAGGTCAACATGAAGTAGGCTAAATGATGGTTAAAAAAGGATTACAGAGCGATTTTAAAGGCTTTTGGATCCCAGTAAGAGCAATTATCTAACTATGGAGAAAACATGGAAGAGAAGCCTAGCAAAATGAGTCCAAGAGCATATCGATGACTCATCCCAGAGTTCAGGACAATCATTTAAAGCACACCAGCAAGCCCACGCCTAAATGGGCCAAAGAAGAATGGTTTGAAGAGGACTAATTAAAATGTTAAATTGAATAACAGTTGAGATTTTGTGGAATGATCTTAAATTGGCATGCTTAAAAATGCTCCAAGGTGGCTGAACTAAAACAATTGAGCCATGTAAAAGGCTTGGTAATTGGCAGTTACCACAAACCCTTGATGGGAATTGTTGTCATGATCTGTTTGTATTAGGTGTTTGTGTTTTCAGTTTCTTGTCTATTTCTTTGCACTTCCCTGTTTTGTTGCTGCTTTTCATGTTAGATTAGATTACTTTCTTGGATTCCTTTGCGTTAGGTGTTTTAAGTTGAATGTCCTTCTGCTTCTCCCTCTGTTTATGCTTAGTTCACCCCTTTGTTTACTTAGAGTTCTGTTAGATTCCCTCCTGTATTTTTCCAGTTCCCTGCTCTTCTCTGTTAATTAGCCTCCCTCCTTCAGTTGACCTGTATTCTCTCTCTCACCAGCTGCTCCCGATTTCTCCTGAGTGGCTCCCATTCCCCAGTGGTCCATTTTCCACCCTACCTCTGTACTTATACCCTCTGGGTTTCTTTCCTCTCCACTAGTGCCTCCTGTCTGCTACCTGTTCCATGTCCTTGCCTTGAATTCTATGTTCACTACTTGCTCCATTTACTTTACTTGCCTGTGTTCCTTGCGTTTGTAAGCCACCAGCTTTATTATTATTATTAAAATACTTCTACTCACCATGCGGCTCCCCAACCCTGGTCGGCATGTTGGTCCGATCCAAAACCAGCGTATTATAGTAGTTGTTGCTGCTCAGGGTGGCGCAACCATTTACTAGGTTTATGGGGGAATTACTTTCACACACAGGGCCAGGTTGGTTTGAATAGTTTTTTTTTTACTTAATAAATGAAATTGTTATTTGAAAAAAAAAAAAAAACATTTAAGTGTGGCAAAAAATAAAGCAAAAGCAGAAAAAATATGTAAGGGAGCAAATACTCGTTCACCCAGAAAAATATTCAAAAGCCTGTTATTATAACATAGATGATAAGTGTATAAAAACTACAAAAATCCCACACTTTAAGCCTTGCTAATGAAAAAAAAAAAAGATCCATTCGTCTTAGATATTTAGAAGACACCTGCTGCTAAATAACACACAATTTCCTTCATTTTCTGTTGTGTCCATTCAGACACAAACGTTTTTATTTCCTGTTCATGTATTTCAACACTTCAGCAGTACATCTGCACCAGGAGTCACACTTTCATTTCAATATATTGTATACCGTTATTATCATACTGAGTTGTTTTGATCCAATTTTCCTTCCATGTTAGCAGTGTATACTTCTTGTTAGTTTAGAACAAATAAAGTAGAAACTGGCTACCTCTTCAGCATGAAAATAAAGCTGCAGCTTTGTTTTTCCCTCTGCAGGTAACAAGAAAAATTGAAACAACACATCAAGACCCCGAAGACAGTATTATTTCAAGAAACAAGCTTTACCTTGAGCGATGCTGTCTGAAATGGGAGGCCTGTGTTGTATTACTGTCGGAAATGTCAGAAGTATCATCCATTTTCTCCGCTGTGGCACTTAGAGATTCAGGAAATCAGGTCTGCTATTCCTTCGAGCAAAGAGTCTTTTCAATGCTGAAAGCCTCCCTTGCTTCCTTCCACGGGACCTTAAGAGGACCCCGTATTTCGAAAATTCTCCCTTAACCTTGATGTGTTTTGATGGTTGCAGGCTTTCTATGCCTTTGGCTCAATCTAAAAAAGCTGCAGCCTCAGCCAGCTATCTATCTTTTAGGGTGATTTCAGGTCTTCGAGATGTTTGGTTACAATCATGGACAATGTCTGGGCTTTTCGTGTTGGAGCTCCATCACTCCTCTGTCATTACATCCCTTTCAGCAAAGATCAGTGAATGGCAGCAGAGAGAGAGGACAGCAAGCTGAGAGTGATAGAAGAGACATGGCTGTCAAGTGACATTTTGTCTTGGAGTCCAGGCCATTGTTTGCTAAGAGAGACAACACCAGTCATGAACATTACACTGGCTGGAAGAGTGACACGCTCATATGCTCTCATCCAAATCAGCCTCGGGTTGACTAATTAAAGGGTTCTTTTCTCTGTTTCTGTGGAGTTGTGTGGAGTAATTATGAACAGTCAGGCTAGTCCTCTTTGAATACAATTCCGTTTGTTTCTATATTTGCTTTCCAAAACAAACTGATCCAAATTATATACAGAAATACAGAGCCAATTCAATCTAGTTATATACACAGATTCAAAATAATTACATACATTCCAATTTGATCCTAGGTATACAACAATGAGGTCAGTTTCAGTTTATAATGTCAATTGGTGAAAAGCCTTCTGTCTAAGGAAACAAAGCCAACTGCATCAAGTTCGGCTTTGCAGTAATCCCTCTTCCTGAGCAAAGATGTGACACCAGTGAACGGTTGATTGCATCTAGTCGTTAAATTTACCACAATCCCTCACTGAGCATGCATGTGGCAACAGTGGAAAGGAAAGACTCCCTTTTAACAGTAAGAAACCTCCATCAGACCTCAGTGTGAGCGGCCATCTTCTGTAACTTAAGAGGAGTATGGGAAGACTAAGCAGACACACAGAAGCACTGGACCAGGAGTTATTGCCATGTTAAAAAAAAGTAAAGAGTTATTGGCAGCAGTAGATCATTTAGTGGCTTTATCTAGAAGAGAAACAGCTAAATAGATACACTTTGAGCCACTTGTAAAATAATGTAAGTGTCCCATTTGCTCTTACACCAAACGGTGTCCCATTTGACATTGAATTTCCAAAGTTTAAAACCACTTCAGTTTAACATTTTACAGCAGTTGAGTAAATGTCAGTAAATTTCATAGCTATAACATAGTTTTACAGTGTAAGCTTAAATGGCACCAGCAGATATATAGTAATTAGTGTGAAGATTCCTAGTTTAAAACTAATGTAAATGCACAGAACAGTTCAATGCAAAACTATTGTGTGAAAAAGTTTTTGTAATTTTACCTGTCGTAGCCAGGTAATAGACTGTACTCTGATTTTCTGTTAGCTTGTCTGTTAATAGCTTTTAGCTTGACTCAGCGGTTTTATCCTTGACTCTAACTAGGTATTACCTTGATTTTGAGCAGCTGTTGATTTCACTTTGTATAACCATTAGCTAAACTCGTAGTTATTAGCTTGAGTTGCGGTCGCTGCTAGGTTGACTCTTGTTAGTTTGCCCTTGAATGTCTGTTAGCTTGACGTTTGTGAGCTTAAATCTTTCCCCTGAATGGCTGTTAGCTTGACTCTGATTAATGTTTTGCTTGATAATATAGACCCATTACATATAAGTAGATTTCAGCGTGAATCTGAATAGCCATTAGCTATCAGCTTTACAATCTGCACCACTCAGTTTGACTTTGAATAGCTGTTAGCTTGACTTGACTCCCTCAAGAAATGTCTTATTGATTCTCCAAACTTTATTTACTTTGATTGGTGTCTGCTGAAGGTAAGATACTGGCTACTCACTCCTACCCAAGACAACTCCTTCCCAAAACATATTGCAAAAAAAAACATATATATAATAATGATAATAATCCCTCTAACACAAACCACAGATTTTTCTCCAGTTTACACATTTTGAGCAACATGATCAAAACATCTTCTCCCTTTTAGTAGAAAACCAGGCTGTTTCATACCAAGGTAATTTTTTTGCTTTTCCAGAAGTTACAGGTAAACCCAGTGTATTCTTATGATTAATCAGTTTAAAATAAATTAAGTCACCCTTTTTTTTTTTTTTTTTACTTTCTAGTTGTTTATTCCTAACAAGTGTACACTCACTTGTGCGTACAAATGCAAACACTCTGGCATGCACTTGCTTACAGTGTCTAATACCCATACAGACACACTCACTTATACATACAAAGCTGCAGATACAGCAGGCTCCCCACGCCGAGCGAGCATAATTAGCACACTCGTTAGGCTCATCTGCATCTCTCTTCAAAGGATACTGATGCAAATGGAAATGATTTAGCCAGTGGCAGCTATTAGGCCAAAATATTTCCTGGTTTGGGCGAACTCTATTGCTTCAAGACAAAGATGGTTTTGTCTGAGGCAATAACCATACCTTCCACCTTTGGGATTGAGGCTCAGCTGATACGGTGATTAAGCAAAATAGGAATGCTTTTATTTAGTCACATGTCCAATCAAGTTATGTTTATAAATAAAAAGTATATACAGATAGTCTAAGGGGCAGATTCATTGAGAAAATTAAGCAACATTAGGACTTAGACTTTGCAGCTGTATTTTAACTCTGATGTATTATATTTGCGAATGTCCAAACAATGTTAAAAACAATTTAGTGATCCACACCTTTTAACTTTGAGACATGTTTCTTTGTTGTCAGAACTGGTGCTGTTTATTTTTGTGTAGCTATCTCATTGCTACACAAAAAAAACCATGTATTAAAAACTGAAAACAAACAATATATCTCCTGTTTTTATTGTATTTAAAATAAAAAGAGCTCTCAGTCTTATTGGATCGTTCCAACAGATAAAATCTTCAAATGTCTTGTAAAACCAATATATGTTCTTTGGTATTTATACAACCCAGACTTATATTTATGATTTTTTTTTCATATGTCATTGATTATTATGGATTCTTTTGGGATTTTGCATTTGCGTTATAACAGCTGTCATGATCTTGATTTTACTGACTCTTAGTATGTCAACAATTACAGAGGAACAGGGGTTGGACCATGAAACTGAAACACCTGTCATTTTAGTGTGGGAGGTTTCAAGGCTAAACTGGACCAGCCTGGTAGCCAGACTTCATTGATTGCACATTGCACCAGTAAGAACAGAGTGTGAAGGTTCAATTAGCAGGGTAAGAGCACAGTTTTGCTCAAAATATTGAAATGCACACAACATTATGGGTGACATACCA
>JAHUTJ010050601.1:0-19294 GCA_036250325.1 Characodon lateralis
ACTGGGCTGGTATTCACAGGACAACCCTTAACAGACCGAAATATTATTTGATAAAATATTAAAATATTGATATTAAATAACATTCTCAGATTCATAATTCTAACACTAAGCTTGGGGCCAGGGCGGAACTTTGGTACTCTAAAAACTCTGTATATGTAGGCACACTCATGATAAACTGATTGCACAGATGAAGTTCTGAGGTCTACTTTCTCGCTTAAAAACATCTTAAAACTACTTTTTGTGACAATTAATTTTATAAACATCTTTCTACTCTCACCTTTTCCATTTCGCGCTGCTGGTGGTGCAATGCATTTTGGCATATCTTGCTGCACAGAACCTCACCCTTTTAACAATCCTAGGGTAATCTGAAAAGTCCTACCCAAGACCAGGCCCTTTTATCCATCAAAGAATGAACTCAGGAAAAGTTAAATTACTTAGGTAAAATTGTGCCGAACCACACAGTGGGCTTTCAAAAGTCCTGGTAATGACAATATTTCTGCAATGGAAAAGGGGCTAATAATGTAGGGTATATTTGTACCAGTTTTGCACATCCAGAGGGTGGAAAATTTGCTCAATAAATCCAAAGTAGTTCCAATAGATTAAATGAGTCCATTTTAACACATAAGCTTAACATCTCCATTTTAGCTGCGGTTGAAGGTTAGGGTTCTGCTGGAAGGTGATCCTCTTCCTCAGTCTGAAGTCTTTTGCACAAATCTTAAGAGATTTTCTTCCAGGATTTTCCTGGTTGGTTCATCTTCCTATCAACTCTGACCAGCTTCACTGCCCCTGCTAAAAAAGGACATCCCTACTGCATGATGCTGCCACCACTGTGTAGCATATTGGCTATAAAGTTCACTTTACATATCATCTGATCAAAGCACCTTCTTAATATGTTTGCTGTGTCACCTGCATAGTTTGAGGTAAACTGCAAATACCCTTGGGATTTCTTTCAACAATGTATTTGCTAATTAGGTGACCTCTAAAGCCAATTGATATCACTGTACTTTATTTAGGGGTATCCGAGTAAACGAGGCAGAACAACTGGAAAACTAGGTATCACTTTCCTTCAATTTAATAATTAGGCACTATTTTGTGTTGGTCTATCACAAAAGAATTACTGCATACATGTGCAGTCAGGTTAAGCTACGGTAAATATTTTTCGTTTTAGATATATTATGATTAGGCTTTTTCAACAAAGGATTAAACGTAGTGTGAGCAAAATAGCTGTTAATCTCCATTTACTCATCTTTTAGTACGCCACATCTAAAACAACAAGTCATTTCAATGCTTTAATTCTTTAGAATCTGCAGCGGTTGTATGTTGCACCTGTGCACACAGTTGCTTTATGCATAATATCTTTGGACTTAAATGTGTTTTCTTTACTATTGCTCATCAAAGGCAAATTTAGTGAGTACACATTCTTCTGTTCGACAGTACTCAGCTTCATAATCTTAGGCACTGCAGACTCAGCAGCACATTATAGTCTCATTAAAGGAGAAGAAAAAATGACAGACGCCTTCAGTTTTTTTTTCTGAAGACATTTGGACAACAGCAGGAGGAACTTTGACATAAGTTAGATCTACTACTATATATATATATATAGATAGATAGATAGATAGATAGATAGATAGATAGATAGATAGATAGATAGATAGATAGATAGATAGATAGATAGATAGATAGATAGATAGATAGATAGATAGATAGATAGATAGATAGATAGAGGGAGAGAGGGAGAGAGAGAGAAGCAGTGCAGATTTGGGACATACAAGTAAGGTAACACACCTGGAGATCTAGGAAATGTTGTCTTGGTGTTTGTTTGACAATGGGTATGCTCATGTACACATTGTTGGAGCTTTAAATTCTAACTTAATGTGCATGGTCGTGTATAATTGTCTGTGATTCATCTGACCAACCCTTCTGCTCACACTTCCAGTTTACTCGAACATTTTGACAAAATGTTATATTGTTCTGAACGCCTGCTTAAGCAGAATAACAAACAATTACAAACATATTCCCTCCTGTGTGACACAGTTTAGCTTCCTCAAAGCAGTGAAGGTGGTGACTGACTGATACATCTTCCCTCAGGGCCTCTGCAGCAACATGAAGCTATACAGCGCCTATCCTGGCTGCTGCTGCTGCTGACACAATTCTTGTTACTTGACACCTTCAAACCTTTTGACAAACATCTAATAACTGAAGCTATTTACGGGTTAAATTAAGTTCACAATTAGTCATGGCAGATAAAAATGAAGTAATCATTTAATTTGACCAACAAATTTCTTCTGACTGAAAATAATTATAATGTTTTAGAGTGGCCCAGCCAGAGTTCTGACTTTTAAAGAGAATCACTGAAGCGACCTAAAAATTAGGGTAATGGCAAGGATGCTTTTCAGCCTAAATAAATCATTCAAGTATCAGTAAAAGCTGCTCAGCCTTTAGAAGAATTGTTTGATTGCTGTAATGCAGATTAAAATGTTTCCATTCATTATTTTTACTTATTATATGGTGTTCGATTCAGGAGTGAACAGCTGTTGCAAGATAAAAGAGCAGTCCTATTTCCCTTTTATGGCACAAAGTTGTTATGTCTTTAGTGCCAGTTAGGTATGTTAAAAAGGGGGACCAAATAAAAAAAATTCCAAACATTCTGGCACTTCTAAATTTTGTAAAATTGTACTATTGTACACTTCAGTTTAGCCAAATTAGTGGCAAAAAAGGTTTAATTGAAGGTTTTATCTTGATAAAAAATGTTATACTAATGTACTGTGTTCCTTGTCTTCTGGCCATATTAAAATAAAACATTTATGCAATAAAATGCCACAGAGCATACTGCAAAAACTATATAATGATGCAAATAAAATGTTGACTGATGAATGATGTAATGGTAAATGGCCTGCACTTGTATTGCGCTTTATCAAGTCCTGAGGACCCCAAAGCACTTTACAGTACAATTAGTAATCCACTCATTTATACACACATTCACACACTGACAGCAGTAAGCTACATTCTAGCTACAGCACACAGGGGTAGACTGACAGAGGTGAGGCTGCCATGCAATCGGGCCTACCGGGCCCTCTGACCACCATCAGCATGCAAGGCAGGTGAAGAAACTTGCCCAAGGACAAAACGAATGAGACAGACCAAGCAGGGGTTTATAGAGGCAATCCACCGGTTACAAGACGAACCCCTGCCACCAGAGCCACCATCTCCCCAAATTAGTAATTAACCAACAAGACTTTGGTTGTAAGAAAATGATAAATGAGCATGAATGAGTCAATGAGGAATGAATTTAATTTAATAGTTTTTAATCTGTTCTGTATTTTGCTGAAAGCCAAAAATGCATATAAATCATAGACTAACAAAGTAAATATTCTGAATATTGGGATACACTTGCTATCAAAACAACATGAATATAAAAAAATGCATGGAACAAGTTGGTTTAGATTTTGCATATGAAGTCATTATCGACTTATAGACTGACAGCACTTATAAATGGAAAGAGGTAAATTTTAAGACCTTGATTTATTCGTCAGTGTTTTCATGTCTCTGTGTCTCCTAAGCCTAAGGTGTGTTGCGGCATGCCTGTGTTGGCCATCTGCCAAAGCTGTCATCGAACAAAGAATTGATGCACTCCCCTCTGGGCTTTTCCTGCCCATCGTTGACTTTGACTAGAATGAATGCCTCTCTGCCAGGAAAGATTACATGTCTTCTTTAAAACCTTCCCGTGACTCTGCCAACTGCAACAAAAATACCAGGCTGCGAATCGGGAGAGATGGGGGAGGATAGGGGAGGGGTTCAGTCATAAAAAAATGCTTTGTACACCCCCCCTAAAATGGCAGTGTAGATAGAGAATGTTACTTTATAGGGGTGACAAATTGCAGATATCTGTTGTGGCTTCGGGTGAGCATTTAAAGGCAGATTGCCAGTTTGCCCGGCTTTGACTGACTGCTGCACCTGACCGTGCACAATCCATGAGATCAGCTGCCATCACCAGCAGACAATGCACTCTACCAATGAAGAGCAGTGCAAGCTCAGAGACTCCACCCACTTGGCAATCTCATCCAGTGATGTCTGTAGAAAATATCTACAACCCTCCATTTTCTTCCCTCCTGTGAGCTTTTTAAATGAGATGATGAATGATGTGGTATCTCCCAGCGGCAAGGCCACATACACCAGTGGGATTTATGCATCCATATGACCCATGCCACAGCCAGAAATCTAGATCATTTTTGCACTGTTGTTTGGTTTTCCTTTCCGTCTCGGTTTCAAGAAAGCAACAGGGGATCCATTTGTGAAAAATATTTGTTTTAGTTGTACTGTGGAAACTGTGCAGCTGTTAAAACCTGAATGTGAATGATAAAGTGTTCAGATTTTGTCACTTTTGTCAGGAAAAATGATTTTCTTGGAATTACATTGAAGACTAAATAACAAATTTTAAACAGCTTGTGAGCAAATATTACATTTGTCTTTTTTGCAGCTTATGAGAAAAACAGACCATACAACATGTTGGATCAGATGCTCATCATCAGTTTTAGTTCATTTTTTTAGCCATTACATTTTACACCATTTAAAATAAATTGTTAAAGGCACAGTTACACACTGAATCCCTTCAGGAAGTTTTGAAATTTATGAATCGTTATGTAGGTTGTAAGCATCTATCTACCTGCACTTAATAACTCTCTTGGTGAATTCATTTAATAGAAATCCAGATTAGTTGATCACCTGAAGCAGAAGCTAACAGTTGGTATGAGGTGGTCCAAAAACAAAGCCGACTTCTAGCATCTTAAAACAGCTTCAGTGTTAAAATTTCAGTTTAGTTTATGAGAGCACTATTTTGTGAATCATTTCTGGTTTATGAAAATCCTGATTAGTGTTAGCTGTGTTAGCATGCTAACACTTTACTCAGAGTTGTGTAAAGATTACATCTACTAAACATCAACAATAAATTGATGTATTGTCAAGACGAACATACAAACATTAACATTAACAATTTATATTTTAATTAGTCAGGAAAATATCTCAGACTTGTGAAAGAGAACAGCAGTAGCCTTAAAATAATCTCCATATTGATGTTGGAGTCATCCATTTTGGTCGCACAGTTGAACATGCGCAGCTCAACAGACATCGCAGCTCTGACGTCACCGGGATTATAAATCCGCCGGAAAAAAAAAAAAAAGCTTCGTTGCCATTTCCAGTGGGTCTCACGGGACGACGCAACGGAGGCGCATATCTGGAGAGACAAAAGCTCGCAGGCGAACTTTTGCTCCACAAGGCCATTCCCGGAAGAGCTTGAAAGCTGGAAATCTGTCTGATACAAGAAGGTCAGAAGATTCATATACCGATCGAAGACTACGCCGACACCCGGCACAGGTGAAAACCCACAGAGGTTTTATTTCCAAGGAGATGAGTTTCCTACTTGTTGATTCAGTCGACTAAACAGTTCTTCATATTTTCCCCTCCTGGACGGATGAGAAGTTTACTGTTTTTTTTTTTTCTTGAACTGATCACGGACACGTGATCCCCCTCCCTCATTTTTCTTCAGACCTGATCCATCCTCAACTTGTGGAGAGAAGAAATTAACGTTGAAGTAATCTTGTTCTTTTTATATTAAACAGGATAGGTGCATTTAGAGGTCTGGGCAGGATGAGGCATAGTTATGGTGATTTAGAATCACCGGTAGTTAATCTAAGGTATCGACTTTTTGCATGCAATACTGATTGAAGTGTTTTATGCTGAGTGGCGTTTTGATTTGTTGCGCAAGCGCTGCTGAATCGTTCATGTTCATGTTTTGTCCGGCTGATCCCAAATCAGCCAGGAATTAGAAGTTGTACTTTTAAAGGTTTTTCATTCAAAGCAATTGTGGTCTGGGCCTCGCCTGCCACTCCTTTGTTCCTGTTTTCCACTGAGTTCCCGCCTCAGAGTTTTATGACTCTTTGTTCGAGATTTGGGGCAATCACCTCCTAGAGGCTAAAGGGGCGTGGCCTCACTGTTTTATCAGCTGATCGCTGCAATCGACACATCGGCACACCAGGAGGATTTCTCTTTCCATTTAACCCAAATTGCACATTGTGCCCATAAAATGGCTGGTTTGATCTTCATAGACACTAAATATATATTTTTATATTTCAGTTGCTGATCTTGCTGCATATGTTGACCTTTTCAAAAATGTATTTTACATGGGTCTAAATGTGAAGAAAAAATATGTATTTTATTAAACCTAATGTTCTGTAAAGTCTATGAATTTTTTTGTTGATGATTCACCCTGTTTTATGTATTGCGTTTACTAGGATGAAGGGTGTAAAGTTTAGGCTTTTGCTAAGTCATTGCAGATAAGCAATATTTTCTGTGACCTTCCTGTCTCTTTTTTATGTATATGATGGAGTGGAATGACCATCTGGGAATGAAAGATGTATGAGTACTCCTAAGTGGTCAAATAAGTATTATCTAAAATAATCCAAATGGGTCAGGATCCCCTGACACGTCAACAACTGTGAGCATTTGAAATGCAGAGGTGAGTGCATATTTATCAGTCAAGATGCTCACTGCATAGTGTAGCTTGAGATTAAATTATATCATTTTTGGGTTACTACTGCAAGAATTAAATAGCATTTGTGGTGCATTTGTGCAGTAAATGAGATGTCTCACTTTTGCTGTAATTTTTCAACATGTCTTCAACATGTTCTGATGCAGACTGATGTAGTTGGACATCAGGTTTGAAATGCTGCATTGACTGATGTGTAAGTCTTTGTACAACTTAGAAATGCAAGATATATGCACGGTAGTATGACAAGGTATATATATATATATATATATATATATATATATATATATATATATATATATATATATATATACATGTTTACGTACTGATAATTTTTCGTACGGCTCTTTCAGTTTGGCTTCCATGTTTACCGAATGAGTGCAGCACTTTTTTAAACCTGAACACACACAGAACCTTAATTCGTAGAACTAAAGTGCTGAATTTCTTTTCACAATGTCATAAAGGACTCCCTGTAATAACTAAAGCATAATAACTGTGAAGACTAAGGTTTTTTATTCATTTACTGTGATGGGTGAGAAAGAAAGGTGGACTGGACCAAACCTCTACATCAGTGTTTTTCAACAGCAATAAGAAATGTTAGGTCAGTCTTATACAAAAATTCATAAACATTTTTTTTTTATTTATTGTTGTAAAATCCATCTATCCACCCATTGTCTATACCGCTTATCCTTTAATTATTGACAAAGTTAAACCCAAGCTCCAGTCAGTTCAGTACAGGCAAACTTTTGAAATGGTACAATATATTAATAAATGTTTAGTGTTATAGACACTAAAAAGTATATATTTTCTCTTTTCTGGTTGAAAAAGTACCAAAAACGTACCAAACCAGAACTTTTGTGTCCCGTAATGTCCCTACTGTCTTTGCTTTTCTCTGTAGTAGACGGGTGACCTGTCCATGCTGTACCTTGTCCTGTCCCCATTTTGTCCTGCTAAGGGTTGAAAGAGGAAAGTGAGGCAGACCCAGCAGTTATTGAGCAAGAGATCGGGTACACAGGGGACAGGGGGCCTGCTTCTCAATACTGAATGGGAGTAAGCTGTTAAATGAATTAAAAAATAGTCGAGTCTAACATACAGTACATTCAAACTGGATAGGCTGCTTTTATCACTATGACTTAAAGAATTCTTTAAACAAATCACGGTCAACTGGTAAAACTAATAGAATCTTGGGTTTTGCATGATTTCTCTGAAGTTGATTCCATTTGTTTTCTCAAACCACAATAATAATTTGTTCATTTTAACAGCTTTCTGCTGTATTTATACAATGTTAATTATTAAGTTGGGGAACAGAAGCTCCTGCTTACAAGCTGCTACTTTCACAGCCAGATGTTTGATTTGTGACCTCACTACCCTTACACTGCTAGCCATACATCATATACACCAACAAACACATCATTTTCCTTTTTTGAGGACATACACACACTGCAGTACCAGTGAGGTTGTAGTGTGACTGAGTGATGTTCTAATGAAATAAATCACGCATGCTAAGTCTGGCTTACACGTTAATTGTCTGTGGAACTCTCCTCCATCCATCCATCCTGACTAGACCACCCACAGCGAGGAAAGTGTGCCATTCCAGCAAAGTGTGTCATCTCTTTGGCTGTCATAAGATAAATGTGGCAATGACTTATTTAAAGTAAAGGATTTTAGATGTTTATTCTTATGAATTCTAAAATATATAACTTCACATTACAGCAAGATTCATTGCATCTTAATGTTAAGATATATTTAGACTAGACCCCTTGCCTACTATGTTCTAACCCTGTTGGTTTCTGAGGCATAGGGAGGATTTAGGGCTAACGCATGATTGGAAGTAGCTGGTGCTTGATGTCGGAAAGTCTGTTGTTAAGGGTAAGCAGCTTTCCTTCTCCTCTGACAGAATTCTCTTTGGCTAAGCGCCCCCCCCCCCCTGCCAAAACCTGCTGAGAAGGTCCAGAGTTAAACCAACAAATGGGCTGGATGATGAAAGGGGTGAGCAGCAGGGGGGATCATGCCATGAACCCAGGGTCGACTTTAATTCCTGATGACTCTATCCTCTGTTTCCCTGTCACTGGCACACAGTACACACCAAAAGTGAGCATAACTTTGGTGATTCCGGAACAACTGATGCACACAGTCGTCGTGCTAATAACCTGTGACCTGATGCAGACTTTGAGCCGAAGAGAAAAGTAGGACATACAGCAAATTAGATAACAAAAAAAATATTGTGGGTAACCAGGGCTGCAAACGTTTTCAGAAATCCAAAGTGAACCCATCAGCCTTGTACATGGCTGGCTTGTTTTTCAAGTTTTTCATTTGCAGCGTTTGTCAGAAGACAAGACGGAAGTCATCTCCTGTCAGCTTCAGCTACCCAGAACTTGACTCAATTGTGAAAATATGGGTGGGGTGGGGCAATGGGAGGTATTTTATCTTGTAAGTATCTTCTGCTCATACAGTGTGTCTCCATGGGTGTATGAGGTGTGTAAGGGGAAACTGTGGGGGTTGTTCTTTGAACCAAAGATTGATTTAAAAAGACTAGTCGAATCAAGATGCAAGCGACTATTGTCTGTCATTCTGCTGAAATGTTTGAAACAGTGGGGGTTGAATAAAAGACATGTAAAAATTTTAAGTGACCACCCATTTTGCTGCAGGCAACAACATGAGTTGTGAGTAAAAATGATCTTGGCTTTTGACATTTCTCTGCAGCAGGCTGGACAACTTCCTGTAGATAAGACAAAGCATTCCTGCAAACCACCAAAAACGAAATAAATCATCTAACAACAGTTATTAGCTGCACATTCATATTCTGAGCTCACATTTGCACATTTGTTCATGCCTAACGATTCCAATAAAAGCAACAGAAACAAACACAGCTACGCACCAGGACATATTATTTGTTTTTCTTCAAGCGGACCACATTTTGCTCTCCTCCACAGGATGTGAGGCGTGACAGAATACACATATTATTTTATTTCCCTGATCAAAGGTCCTTTTTTTCCCTCAGTCTTGTTTTTTTGCACATGGATACTTATCAAGGAAGAACGACTTGTTAATACTGGGACTGCTCAGTTGGAAAGTTGTTTTCGAGTGCTGGGCCACTGAAAAGACAGAATGTAATAAAACACCAGCCAGAGCTGCTTCTATGAGCTCCAGAGCTTTCCCCCATCACAAAGGAGTCAATCCCTAAAAAGGTTTTGCATGTCGAGCGGAGCACAGCAAAGCTCCTTAGAACAGGTCTGCATCACCTTTGCTCAGATAAGGATCAGGAGGTGTGATGGTACTGTGAGATTTTCCACGTTAGTATGTAGACGACCTGATGGCCCTCGAGTGCATGTGAGCATACACCAAAATGCCTCATTTTGCCCTGAGACATGTTTTAACTCCAGAAACTCAGAGTCTGCACCGTGGTGGCCTACTTCTAATCTTTCAGTGTGCTTATATGTAAAGGCAAAATAAGATGTGTTGCCCTTGGAACATGTTAACTATTGTTGCTTTTGTAGCTGCCTCCTTTAAATTTTTCTGGTAGCCATAAAAAAATTAACAGAACATGCAGAATTAGAATATGTTAAAAGGATGGTCAGTGCATCACAGTATAAAACACTAAGCAAGTGTGCAACTACACCTGCTGTAAACCAACACAGTACTGTATTACAGCTTTAGTTCAGTTTTTAGATGTTGTGGGTAAATAGGGATAGTTTGAACTCTTCATAACTGTACAGTGCCTTACAAAAGTATTCACCCCCTTGGCTTATAACATATTTTTTTACATTCTACATGTTTTTTACTCTTGTCAAGTGTCACATGGTCTGTCAATGTGAACACACCTTTTCTGAAAGACCCCAGAGGCTGCAAAACCTCTAAGCAAGAAGCATCACACCATAAAAACCAAGGAACTCTCCAAACAAGTCAGGGACAAAGTTGCTGAGAAGTACAATTTAGGGTGGGGTTATAAAAAATATCAAAATCTTTTATGTTTCCCTGGAGCACCATCAAATCCATCATCTTTAAATGGAAAGCACAAGGTACCACAACAAATCTGCCAAGAGAGGGTTACCCACCAAAACTCACAGACCAGGGAAGGACGGCATTAATAAGCGAGGCAGCACAGGGACCAAAGATGCATGGTGAACATGGTGGTGGCAACATAATGCTGAGGGGATATTTTTCAGTCGAGGGAAAAATAGATGATACTAAATATAGAGATATTATATTCTTGAGGGGCTGCACGGTGGCGCAGTTGGTAACCCAGGACCTTCTTGCCTTGCAGCAAGAAGGTCCTGGGTTTGATTCCCGGCCTGGGGTCTTTCTGCATGGAGTTTGCATGTTCTCCCCGTGCATGCGTGGGTTCTCACCGGGTACTCTGGCTTCCTCCCACAGTCCAAAGACATGCCTGTTAGGTTAATTGGTAACTCTAAATTGCCCTTAGGTGTATGAATGAGTGTGTGCATGGTTGTTTGTGTGTTGCCCTGCGATGGACTGGCGACCTGTCCAGGGTGTACCCTGCCTCTCGCCCATAGACTGCTGGAGATAGGCACCAGCTTCCCCGTGACCCACTATGGAATAAGCGGTAGAAAATGACTGACTGACTGACTATATTCTTGAGCAAAACCTGTGTCAGTCTGCCTAAGACTTGAGACTGGGACTGAGGTTTACCTTCCAGCCGGACAATGACCTAAAGCATACTGCTAAAGCAGTCCTTGAGTGGTTTAGGGGAAACATTTGAATGTGTTGGAATGGCCTAGTCAAAGTCCAGACCTTCATCTAAATTAGAAACAGTGGTTAGAAAACCATCTAACATGAAGGAGCTGGAGCAGTTTTGCCTTGAGGAATGGGCAAAATCCCAGTGGCAAAAGGGGCAAGCTCCTAGAGATTTATCCGAAGTGGCGTGCAGCTATACTTGCCAAAAACATGGCTCTACAAAGTACTGACTTTAAGGGGGTGAACAATTATGAACTCTGAAGTTCTTCTGTTATTTTTTCCTATTCATTGTTTGCTTCACAATTAAAAAAATAATACATCTTCAAAGTTGTAGGCATGTTCTGTAAATGAAATGGTGCCAACTCAAACAATCCATTTTATTTCCAGGTTCTGAGGCAACAAAACAGGAAAAATGTTAAGGGTGTTGAATACTTTTGCAAGTCACTGTATGTTGGACGTTATTTATAAAGAATTGTATGAGAAGAGTTGAGCACAACCATTTACATTGAGACACACATCGAAAGCCTCACAGAGATCCTCAGCGTCATTGCTGTTGTATTTTTCAGACTTCCCTCTACTTCAGATATCCATTGTAATATTACAAGGACTAAAGACAGGAGGGCACAGTGTTACATTAAAGCTTATGAACACTTTCCAATTGTCATTCCAAGAGAACACTTATGAAACTCATCTAACATAAATATTGTTATTGGACACCTGCAGGGTTTTAGCCACTTGAATGAACCGGTGAAAGAACTAGCTAAACAGATGGATCCAATGTAAAAAAATAAATACAAATGGACATGTCTGGCAATGTCAAAAAAATTTCAGGACTGCATTAAATAGCAGATGCACACCAAGCAAAAAAAGCATTTCCAATTTCTACTTAATGAGTTTGACCACCAGAATGTAAAGAAAATGTGGAAAATTAATTTTATTTACCTCAAATTCCTTCTCATCATCCAGGGGGAGATTAAAGCAGAGTTTCTGCTCCCTTACCAGATTTTCTAGGCATATCTTAATGGTAGGAGAGCCCAGAGAAGACCCAGAACTCGCTGGTGGAACTATCTGGCCTGAGAACGCCTTGAGATCCCCCAGAATGAGCCGGAGGGTGTGCTGTGTGGTGGGGGCAGGATGGAACATGCTTGGAGCGCGGGGGGGGCTGTGTGTGGAGCTTGCACTGTGTGGGTGTTGCCTCGTTGGCTTTTCGGGGATGAAGCTCATCCCTGCTGGGGCGGTCTGCCTGTCTCCACCCCTGGAGGGAAGGGCACCACCTCCTGGGTCCGGGTGCTGGTGGGTATCGGCACCTGGACCTGGGAGTATAGAGTATGTATGGGGAGTGTCTTTACATTGGGTGTGTGGGTGTGAGTGCTTTTATGTGTACGCATGAGGGTGGGAATGTGTGATTGTGACTGTGTGTGCCTGTTTTTTGTGTCAGGTTGGGTCTTGGGCAGCTCCCTCTCCTGGATCAGTTTAGGCCTCCCATCAAATGTGCGGCCTATTTCCTCCCCGCCACAATACCTGCCGGTGGTCCGTGTCTCTGCCTGTCGGTGTACTTGTGGTTCTTAGTATCCGGGGCCGGGTGGTTTGGTGTGCGCTGGCTGACTCCCAGTAGCTGCTTGATGGGTCCTGGACCCTGGGTTCTGTCGGGCCTCTGCTTGGGAGTGATATGTCCCGGGATCTCGGGTTCCATGGCTGGATCTGCTCGGGCGTAGACAGCTGCCAGCGGGGCCTGTGGGCTTGTCGCTGCAGCCCCCTGCGTCAGGATCTGCCATTTTGGGTTTTTTGATTTACTTTTTCTCTGTCAGGTGTTTTTTATGTTTCTTCAAGATTAGTTGTTTACTTATGTTTGGTCATCACTACCTAGTTTATTGTGTTCTTGTGTTTCCTATTAGATCTACTTTTTCCGGGTTTTGTTATTTCAGTTCAGTTCTCTTTTTCAGTCTGTCATATTTATTTCCTTTCTGTTAGGTCATTAGTTGCAGTCTGCCACTTAGTGTTTTGTGTTTGTTTACTTTTCTCAGTTAGGTTCCTTCATGTTCTCAGGTTACTCTTGTTGGTTGTTATTTTCCAGATTCCTATACTTTGTTTGTTAATAGTTTCCTTAGATATGTTCCCTGAGTTTTGTTATCTAGTTTTGGTTTCCCTGTTAATTATGCTTTGGAAACCTTTCATTAAAGAAAAAAAAAACATTTTTCTCATCATGCTGCTGCCCAGTGTTTGTCTGCGCTTTGGTCCCACACAACCTCAAACCTTGACACCCTGGGGCTTCTGCACAGTGGCTGCTGGGTGGTTCCTCTAGGACTCTCCCCCGCTCTTCTCTGGGGGGCTTGCGGTAGTCCCGGCGGTGGTTCTCCTGAGGTTCCAGAGCTCTGGGGGGCCTTTGGATGCCTGTGGCTCAGGTCTCTCCCGTATCTCTCCCGAGTCCAGAAGGGCAGGTCTGTGGCTCCTCATGTATGTATGTTTTTATGGAGAAACCTTGTATACACAAGCACGCTCACACTCAGACCCACAGGTGTTTAGATTCAGGAGTTAACAGATACACAAATGTTCTATATTGAGCTGCAGTTACCACTAAATACATCTTGCATTGATAAGTACCGTGCACTTTTTGTTAGAAAAGCTGTTAATATGAATGCTTCTGCAGGTGTAGAAGCAAGCAAGGTGTTATCTTGTATTGTCTTCATCCTTCTTTCTTTCCTCCATTTCTTCTTCTCTCCCCTTTTCCTTTTTGCCCCCCCCCGTTCTCTCTTTCATGCTTTTTATTTTTTTCCTTTTATTTCTGTCTCCATGTCCGTAACAATTGAAATAATACGAAAGCAGTTTCTAATAAAGTTTCTTTTTATAAATATCAAGCAGAGCCTTAAAGCGTTAGTTGTAATGCTCCACTTGTGAAAGTAAATCTGTTGGGCTTTTTCTTGGCCCTCAGACAACACTCAGAGCGCTACTCTGTCGGACAGGACACGGTTAAAAAAAAAAAGAGTGAGCTGGAGGGTTTTGCCAGGGAGAGGGATGCATTAGTTTCCCTCACGGACATTTTACCCTATTTCCCAATCTCACATAAGCTGAAGTCAATGCATGGATGCTTATACAGCAATGTTGCACTTTTGTGCAAAAAAATGCTCTTTATTTTAAACGTCATGCACAAACTGCCTAAATATTTTTAGAGTGCAGGAAAATATGTTTAAACATCAATGAACATATCATCTTAACCTTTGATGCGTATTCCCTTAGCACATACTTACCAAACATGAAAATAATTAAAATAGTCACAGTCGAAAGCTTAAATTACATAGATGGATATTCATGTTGTTGCAAAGTATGTTTTATACGTTGTCCAAATGCATTTACTCAGTTACTTCCATCTAAATGTGCTAACACAGTAATATGCAGATATGTGCTCAAGTATTTACAGTGAGTCACACTGATTACAGTGTAAAGTTTATACATTCTTTCCTGCTCCATCTGCATACAGAGAGAAAATAGATCCCTGTGTTTAAGCATTGAGTTTAGAGCACTGCAAGATGAGCCCTACTGTAGGTACAAAAGTGCTTAGTTTATGAGTTTTGAAATGTTTTTCAGGGAAGCTCATGGCTAACTGTATGCTTTGCCAGTTTAAACACATTACTGTTAGTCAGATGCATGCTCAGAGCTCCGGTGAGGTCCCCTGCAGGTTTAGTTAAACGTATTATGTGTACAAAAAGATGCCGACATCATTATGATTTAATCTGTCTTAGGGTAAATTGCATTCATTCGTCACTTTAATTCCGCACCTCTGATCATCTGACGGCAGTAGCACTTTTTCTACCTGGACAGTAAAGAACTTGCAGTAATTAGCCTTGTTTTTTTTTCTTTTTTTCTTAAAATACTCTTTCAAATATTTGGTGTTTGACTCATGATTCCTGTATTCATTCACAACTTGATAGCACGGCTGCATCGCTTGTTTTGGATGTCTGACAGCTCCTTGCAGCAAGGGTGTAATTAATCAGGACAAAGCTGTGCTGTGCCTCTGACAGCTGTGATTGATTGGGGAAGTTGCTCAAGCTGACAGGGTTTGTCAGGTCAAAGTTATGACTGTCATTTCGAGCAGATGAAAGGCCCAGTGACTGTACTGTATCAGTGTGATGGATAACATAGCTGTAATGGCTATTTGTCGTCTGGAGTGGAATGTGTCCGTCTCAAGCGCTGTGATTAGTTTTTTTGTTGAGTTTGTCTAGTCTTTAGACCTTTCAGAGATGTCACGTAAAGAAAGAAGCAGTGCATGACTCAGCTCCAGCTTTAATGTTGCTGTTCACCTCTGCGTTTCCATGATGCAAACCTAATCTCAGAAGTTAGAGAAATTCAACTGTGCAGAGAACTTGGCTGAGGGCTCCAGACTCATTTTTCAAACTTCTTTGATTGTAAAGCGATTAACTTATATTGTATTATAATAGAGAAGAATAAAGAACACACACACACACACACCAAAAGTGAAAAATAGTCTCACATGGTTTCACATATCTTGTTTACCCATGAAATTTATTTAGCCTTCCTCTGCCTTCTGACAGGTTTATGACAGACTGTTGCGGGCGTTGTTTGGTGTGGAGGGTTAGGTTCCACTGAAGCACGCTGTGGTTCTCTGCCAAAGTTAACAAAGAAGTGATCTACAGTATCATACCATCTGTTGTCTCTAATCTGTGACTCAGTGTTTTTGGACAGGAGCCAAACACCTACCTTCTTTTCTCTCCTCCTTAACTGATCATTGTCAGATTCTTAAATATTCTCCTGATCAACCTTGTCAATAAATGTAAGGCATAGTATTGTAATGTCTAGTAGGGCTATTTTTTTTGGGGGGGGGAGTTGCTTGTTGCTGCTGTAATTCTTCATGCGGTTCTGTTTTCTCTTACAGTACAATGACACACATGATAGTTTCATATAAACACAGGTAACTCTGTCAGTGTAAATTGACTATGTGTCAGAATGGTAGATGGTAGTATGTTTGTGTTAGCTTTGCAATGGACTGGGACCACCACACCCAATATCACTTTAAGTAGGCTATAGCAACCATGTTTCCCAAACAGGATGTACTGTGGATGGACTATGTCTATATACACAATAAGTTACTCTGTATTCATTAGGAATATATACAGATTAAAGGTGTAGTACAACAGAAACTGTTTCAAAATACAAAATCGGTAAACAGTGTGAAAAAATTCTGTCCAGGTTTGACTGGAACATATATTAAGGTATTTATGTATGTCTCAATCTAAAGTGGCGCTACTAAAATAAGGTTTCATTAATCTCAAACTTTGTTTTAAAAAAAAATGGTTCTGCTGAGATTATCCAGTTCAAGTTTGGCTGTGTAAATAATTTAGATTTTAAAGTAAATATGATCCATTGAACTCCAAAATTCACAAATTCATCATATTTCCTTAAGCAACCATGCACCAATAACTATGATGGTGATGGAAAAAAAAAAACTCTACCTGTTAAACTTTTAACACATCATTATTTAAAGATGAAGATTTTTCTAGGTTGAAAGAAAGAGGACAGATATTTTGAAAATAAGTAATCCGCCTATTATCTCTTCTGGGATCTATTTGAAACATCAAAAGTTGTTATGCCTGGCACAATCATTCTCGTACTCGTCATCTTCTGCTTACTTGGGACTGGGTCATGGGGGCAGCAGTCTCAGCAGAGGCACCCAGACTTCCCTCTTCCCAGACACCTCCTCCAACGGGGATGCCCATTGCGTTCCTGGGCCATTCGGGAGACATAGTCCTTAAGTGTGTTCTGGGCCTCCTCCCGGTGGAACGTCCCTGAAACACCTTCCAAAGGAGGCATCCAGTGGCATTCGAAACAAAGGCCCAAACCAGGTCCTCTCAAAGTGGGAGAGGTCTGGTCTCCCTTCTTTTGAAAGGGGGGCCACCAATCCAGTCTGCCAGTCCAGGGGCACTGGACAACACTGAGCAACAGAAAAAAGCTTCTGGAGTTACCTTTAGCTGTCATTATGAGGTTTGTAAATCCCATGAGCAGAGACTGACTGTGGCAAAACCAAATTATTTCATAATGAAAGAAAGCAAGAATTCGCAGGGGGGAAATCACAGAAAGGTCATGGAGCACAGACAGTGTAATGGAAGAATCCAGCTAGGAACAATGAAAAAAGTGTGGTTATATTCTGAGGGAAAAGTGGAGAAAGACCTTAAATGCAGATGACTTAGTCAGGGAATTAGGAATTAGGGATATCTCAATCGGAAACTTATTATCGGTATCATCTGCCGATAGGGCTTTTTTTTTTTTTACAAAATCTGGTAGAATCGGATTTTGTCACGTGATTGGGCTGATCCGGTTTTAACATGAGTTTTCAGCATCATCATCATCCTTTAGAGCTGCTGTAAATCAAGATACAACACCATGCAAACATGTCCACTGTGTGGGAATACATTTTACTGGAAAAGAACAATGATCAAACAGCAACTTGCAACTCCATTCGTAGACTGGACTTTTCTTGTGGGGGGAAAAGCAGGGCTCACTTTAATACTACCAATCTGATTTGTCACTTAGAAAGGAATCATCCAACCGAGTAACCAAGAGGAAGGCGGCGAAACCACGGCAACAAACGTTTGCGGAAACAAGATTTGTAAACGTGTTCATGCTGTTTTAGCAGATACAACTGCTATTTTGTTTCCAACCAACATATGGAGCTCTGATGTTTACCTGCTATTGAGTCGTACTGCGCAGACTGACTCTTCTTTCCACCTTTTGAATGTTAACACTGCATGCCAACGAGTACCACGGCTCTTATAAAGCTGAATATGTGAAGGTATTGAAGAAATGATGAAAGGATGGCAAATAGATAAAGAAAGAATCCATGTGATTGTAAGAGATAACGCCAGCAACATTCGCAAAGCCATGGATGAAATGGGAGTGCGGAGCCTGGGCTGTATTAACCACATGCTTCACCTTATCATACATGAGGGTCTCCTTTTACAACGCAGCGTGAGTGACACTTCATCTATCGCAAGAAAAATTGTAGGTCGTTTTAAGCATTCCCCTCTGGACATTCAGGTAGAGCCGGCAGTCTTGGCTATTTGAAGAGGTCACAAACGCAGTGAGTGCAGAGACTGCAACATGAACTGATGCAATACCTGCCATTGCAGTACCTGCTCTTTCCCGAGATGCAGAGAATGACACAGAAATCCAGACCATTAAGAACACTTTCCTCTAGACTGTAAATGGGTGCTTCTCCCATTTTGAGAAAGAGCCAGCCTGCTGCAACACCACTTTAATGGATCCCAGATACAAAGACAGGCTAGTTCTTATTCTTATTTTGCCAGAATTCATTATAATTTGTGAGTTAATAATGTTAGATATTAGTCCTGTTAATCAGACCTGTGCTAACGACGTGTCTAAAAGGTTTGCAGAGCCAGCCACAACATGCAAAATGGAAAAACTGTCATGGTCTGTGGCTGTAGAGGACCAAAATGCAGACAAGCACTGGGCAGCAGCATGATGAGAGCAAGCTTCTTTCTTTAATCAAAAGGTTTCTTAAAGCTTTTCATGAGTTGATCCCAAAACTTACATGAGTTTTCCCACGAGGAAACATAAAGCCAGCAGAAAACACAAGAGGGTAGTGAACGGGAGGAACCAGTGTCTGGAAATGGACAACAATGAGCTTTTAAACTGAGGGAAGTGAGTGTGGAACAAAGGAAGGAGAGGCAGGCAATCAGTGAGAATAGAATCAGGTGTGGACCAGGTAAGCAGGGAGGCTGAGGAACAGGTGAAACTGATTACTAAACTAAAAACTAAACTAAAAAACAATCTCCAAGTTAAACATATTTCAATTAACAAACTCTTTACTACACTAGAAAAAATCAACTAAAACTAACAAGCAAAATGAAGGAATAATGAAATTAATTAACTATATACAAATGAAGAAACAAGGTAATCAAAATCAGAATCAGCTTTATTGCCAAGTTCGTACATACAAACAAGGAATTTGACTCTGGTACACTTTGCTCTTTGGTTTTGTTTTTGCATTACAGAATATACATATTTACAATGTACAATATACACATA
>JAHUTJ010050602.1:0-13008 GCA_036250325.1 Characodon lateralis
CCATCCTGGATGAGCTGCACTACCTGAGCCACTTGTGTGGGTTGTAGAGTCCGTCTCATGCTACCACGAGTGTGAAAGCACCACCAACATTCAAAAGTGACCAAAACATCAGCCAGAAAGCATCGGTTACTGAGAAGTGGTCTGTGGTCCCCACCTACAGAACCACTCCTTTATTGAGTGTGTCTTGCTAATCGCCAAAGATTTCCCCCCGTTGTCTATTTCATTTGCACAACAGCTGTGAAATTCATTGTCAATCAATGTTGCTTCCTGAGTGGACAGTTTGATTTCACAAGTTTGATTTACTTGGAGTTATATTGTGTTGTTTAAGGGTTCCCTTTATTTTTTTGAGCAGTGTATATATATATATATATATATATATGTGTGTGTGTGTGTGTGTGTACAATTTTATTGAAACTGTGTACCCTGATATAATTACTACTCTGATCCAAAAACCTTCACCTAAGTAACAAGCACTATTTTACACAAAAGAGGATAAAAATGACCACCTAACAATAATAATAAAAGAAGATATATGCGCATTGAGTGTCTATGAAGATCAAACCAGCGGTTTTATGGACACAATGTGCAATTTGGGTTACCTTGGAAAGAGAAGCCCTCCTGGTGTGCTGATGTCTTTGGTGAAATCTCGAACAAAGGGTCATAAAACTGTGAGGTGGGAACTCAATGGAAAAAGTCCAGCAATAAAACTGGGACAAAGGAGTGGTCAGGCCACGAGGCCCAGACTGCCACTGGGTGTGGCTGGTGATTTTTACATCACAAGCCTCGACCTGAAATGGTTTACTGAGGGAAAGCGTGGCTCTACTCACCTGCTCAAACAAGATTGAGCACATCAGGCTGATCTCTGATCTTGTTTTAAAATGGAAACTCTGTTTGACACATCCTCTTATACTGGGAGACAGTATAGGTGACGTGCATGTTCCTTTTGGTTCTGTTGACCTAAGAACCTTAGAGTTTGTGGTGTTTCTCTTGGCGAGGTCCCAAGGGGTTCTTGGAGTTTCCCAGCTTTGTCTCCCCATCCGATCTTGCGGAATCTTGCGGAAGGCATCCTCCATCTCTCTCTTCAGGTTACATCCTCCTTGTTGATCCCAATCCTTACCATCAGACTTACCTTTGGGCCTGACTTGATGCTCAGGATGTCTATTCGACCGGAAGTGGTCCAGCAACTTGGACTGTGGTATGTGCTCAGTAACAACCTGGTCTCAGTAACAACCTGGTCCTGCTAACCAAACCTACGTTGTTCTCTGAACCGGTTCTTAACATGGGTTCTGGTTGAAGGCATTTCTCTGCCTTCTAACACAAGACTGTCTTCTTTTGTGTGCACCTGCAAAACTCTAGCCTCACCTTCTGATCCCTCAGTAGGACGTGCACGTGTTTCCCACGCCATCTGAGCATACTTCCAGATCTCTGGCATGGTATGGGTTTTTGTTCCACAGTACATAGTAGCATCGTATCGTACACTTTCATGAAGGTTGTGGGGGAATAATGATTTAAAAGCATGGTCCTGCTCTTTGCCGGGAGCATTACATCCCTGGAAGCGGCTCTTAAGCACCGGTATTATTCCCTGGGTGCTTCGTTTTTCTTTTGCTGGATGGCAAAAGCACCAAGAGTTGCAGAGGCCATGTCCGTGTACACAGAATATTCTTCCCTTAAAGCCTCACAGAGGGTTGAATAACGGTCTCAGACTGTAGAGGGCTCTCCATAAAAACATGGACGCTCCTGGTTGCCGGCTTGCAAATGAGCTTCAACGTTTCGTGTGCTGATGGGCAGTACAGGTATAAAAGACAGTGTTCGACTTCAGTGTTCATCAATGTTTGACTTGCATTATTAGGGTCTAAACGCTCTATGTCTTGGGCAAGAGACTCAAGCTGGCGGGTGCGCAACCCACTCTCAGGGATTGATGCTGGCCCGTCTGAGCCATCATCTGAAGGTTCACTCCTGCTACATCCATGGTTTGTCAAGGCAGCGGTTGAGAGTGGTTTGAACCACATGAGTCCCGGAGACGGCTCTTCTGGCGCCTTGGCACAGGTGATGGATCATAGAGGAGGGTGCTGCGAGTCAAGTGTAAAGGCTCCTCGCCCCTAAACCTTGAACTATTTACTTCTACTGGATCCGCAGCCAGGTATTGTTCATGGCTGCCTACTACAGTGGGGTGGGACACCGCACCACTGAACCTAATCTGACCATTCCCACCTGCTCTGGGTTCGGTGGATGTGTGGGGAACACCATGAGCGTGAGAAGGAAATCTTTGGACAGCAGCTTCGACTTTATTCAGCTCTGTGCTGGAGGTTCTCTCGGAGTGTTGTAGGTGTGTCTCACCTTCAAAGGTTTTAACATGTGAGGTGGGATTTACCTCCACCTGTCAGTCCTCTGGGGATGGGGGTGTGTTCTGGCAACTCTCAGCTACCTACAACCTTCTGGCTCTCAACTCAGCTGCTGCCAACTTCTTTTCAGCCTCTAACAGTTTATAAAATCAAGGCTCCAATCGCTTCCCATCCCTGCATTCCTGTGGAGTCCTCCTGACTCACAGCTCCAGCAGCAGCCTGGGAAGTTTTATTCATATCAGCCAAAATGCACAATGACAAAGCAAGCCAACACAAAATAAAAAATGAAAAAAATAAATAGCTTTTATTAAAGAAAAAAAATTTAAAAACATTCAAGTGCTATTCTTAGCTTCACATGAATGTTAGTGATGCAAACTATGGGTCATTTACTTTGTAGCAGGACCTACCAATTTAGACAACTAACGTTAGTTGTATGAATCTGACCAACACGTGCTTCACACAAAAGAAAAACCCAGCAAAGATGCATAAATTTCAGAGCAGATTTGGCAATGAATGATCAATAACTTGATTTTAGCTCATGTTATGTCCTTTGATCATCGATGATGGGATTATCTGCCTGTGTTAATGGAAACAAATCAAAGTACTGTGGTTGCAACTGTAATTCTCACTAGTGACCACAAGATGGCCGTAAACGCCTGTCTGCAGCGGAGAAAATCTTGTTGCAACTGCAATTCACTCAATGGCCACCATACACTGGTGTTGCTTTCTCCCTGACTGGGAGAGTGTTAGTTACAGGTGTAGTTACTCCACCGGACACCAGAGGCAGATGGGATGCCAAAATGTCTGACCCCGACATCCAAAACTGCAAAATAATGTACATTGCTGCAAAAAAAAAAGCCGAGCTCCACCGTCCTCCACCCCACCTCCACTATCTTCCTTCCAATCTCCTCCCAGTCTCCTCACCTCCTCTGGCCTTCACCCCACCACCAGTCGGATCCCGACTGGATCCGACTGGTGGGGGTGGGAAGACATCTCTAATCCTAAGCCTAAAATGTCCTTTTAAGCTCATGATATGGTCCGAGCGCCAAAGAAATAATAATTTGCCAATAAACTTCTCTAATCGCCATCTTTGTGTTTCTTATTGTGAGTCTTTTCAGGTTGAACTGGATAGAAGAGTGAAAACAAAGCAACCGACAAGTGCCACACATTAATGGGAACTTTTGCAACATATTTGGAAAGAACTTTTGGAAGAATATTTGATTTCTGTTATAGGAAGAATGCCATGAGATTGATCACCTATCTGCCAAAGGTGGCTACTTTGAATGAGATGTTTAGAACACCTTTTGGTCTATAAATTGATTACATGATTTCTCAAACTCAAACTGCTTATTTGTTTGAAGCTTTCATTTTCAGAGTACAATGAGAAAATAAACTGAATAATTTGAAATAGAAAAACTGGAAAAATTGAGGTGTTCTAAAACTTTTGACTGGTACTGTATGTGTATCTGACCTGAATCTTGAAAGATACGACAGAAGAGTAGAATCATAAGAAGACTCAAAATGAACAAGAATCTAGAAAATGTTATGATTTCTTTAACACATACAGATAAGCAGATGCTAGCAGTTTCACATGGGCAATTTGCTTTATTATTATCATTAGAGTTTAGTTAAATGACACAACACCTTGTATATTGTATCAGTGTTGCAGATAGCACAGTAGCAAGGATCTATATTTATTGTGTCAGGAAACGCATTCTGCTGTTTTCACATCAGTTTTTATGTGTGTTTAGAAGATAGTCTTTTTAATTGTAAGAAAATGTTTGTTTTATGTTTCAGGTTTGGCAGCTCACTGTGACAGCAGAAATGATGGGGCTCGGTGTGATGTTACTGTGGGAGAAACTGTGTTTCTACAGCTGGTTGTGAACCTTTCAAAAACACCTAGATTTGAACTGAAAAAGGAACAATCAATAATACTAATATGGAGGATAAATAAAATAGTGACTAATACAACTTATTCTCAATAATGCAACATTTATGATCAACAACCTGATCCAGAGCGACAGTGGTGAATATAAACTCGGAATCTTTGGATTAGATGGAAAGTCCACAGAAAATCGGACTCTTGATTTGAATGTTGAAGGTAAATGATTTACAAGAAAATAAAATTCAACAGATTGAGCTAATTCACATTATGTTGATAATATATTTAATTGTTTTAAACTATAAAATTATGCTTTTCATGATTCACGTTTAAACAGTAGGTTTTCATTTTTTAGGTACATGGCACCATTCATACACAAAGCAATGCACAGCACTTCATAAAGAAACTTGAGTGCATGAAAGCAAAATGTACATTAAAAAAATAATAAATTCATTCAAATTATAGGCATTGTATAAAATAAGCAATAAACTGCAGATTTTAACCAGATACAAAGCTAAGAACTGGTAAAAGATATTAGCTTTTCTAAAAAGCTCGAGTAAACAATGTTTTAGTTCAAAGTAGAGACCGGTTTCTGCACATGTCAGGTTTTGGTTGGTTTCAGAGCTCAGCAGCATAGAAAGTAAATGCTGCCTCCTCATGTTTATTTCCGGTTCTGTGAACAGGTCTTTGATGTCATACCTGCTTTCTAAAGTAATATATAATTGTCATATTTTACCAGCAACAATTCTAATAAATTATCACCTAATTCTTTGGTCACACTTTAACAACCAGCTCATCTTTTATCAACATCACTCACAGCCTAAACTGAGCAACATAGGTTGCTATCTGATTAGACCTTACAGCCAAATTGGGGCTCAGAGCAACACAAAGTCTTGAAACATTAAAAACTCAAAGCTCAGTCTGCTGAAACAATTTCGCATTTGTGGTGTTTTCTTCCTTTCTTTCTATGCTAACTTGATTTTTTGTGCCTTTATTTTTGAAACAGGCAATTCCTTGGTGAGGATTGGAGTCATCGCTGCAGTGTTTTGTGTTGTTTCTATTTGCTTAATCGCTTCAACTGTCATCTATACACTGCGGAAAACACAATTAAAGAAAGGTACAAATCAAACCTCAAAGTATGATCCCTTTTGTTGTACATGAGAAAGTACAGTAGTCGTACTATAAGCATGTTTTTGTATGTTGACCAATGTTAAGTGATCACTTCTTGCTTATTTGCAGAGGATGGAGATCCGGATGATTTAACCTACGCTGTTGTCACAACGGTGCCGCAGCCAGATAGGAGGCTGGTGAAGGAAAAAGTGGAAGAAGAGGTGGAGTACGGCCAGATCAAGTCTGCAGGCTGATTTCAGCTGTTTAAAACCTACATGAGAACTGAATTAGTTCAAAGACTGTAGAATTTCCTGAGGACAGATAGAAGAAGGTGATGGAAGATGCCTTAATCACGTTTTTTATTTTCCAATAAAGTTAATTGTTTTTGTCCCTAAGGACATACCTGACCTGTTTCAATGGAAAACGTCCGTCTTTATCAAAGGTGTCACTAGATGGTACGTGTCCCACAGCCCACACAGCTATGATAGGGGACGAGGGGGCCTTCCAGTTTTCCTTTAACTGGAATACCATCCTCCAGCAATGAGCCAGCAGCAGGGGCACAGTGTCATTATATTAACAGGTTGACACCGCCTCAGGGAACAAAAGCTGATTTTGACACGTCACATACCATCTAGTGATACCTCTGATGAAGACGGAGGTTTTCCATTGAAACATCTCAGGCATATCATTGGGGACAAAAAAATTGTGTGTCTGATAACAAAATAAGCTAGAGACTGCTTTTTTTGTTTATTGGGACTTTTATATTAGAAAAATACAAACCATCAAAGCTAAAAAAGTCTGCTCTTGCTATAAATGTATTTGATCATCATGAAGCTTTATTTGTAGATTGTCACCCAAAATATTACCTGACCTTCAAATAAATCCTGGGAAACAAGACAAGTTCATTGTAGTTTTGCCAGTTTGGAAAACTGCATGTTGGCTAATTCTTGTAGCACAAAACATGACCTGAAATTATTTTTGGACTACCAAAAAGAGGAAAATAGAGGCAGATCTTGTAAAAGGGTGATGTTTTCAAAATACACAAGCACATGAAGATGCTGGTCTGCCAAAAGCTGATCAGGCGCTTAGCCTAGGCTCAGCATACTTGAGTGTCTCGTTTTGAGTGTCTTTCTCTGTGGTTTAGTTCTTGGAGTCAAACAATATGAACACCAATAAATTATGTATATATGTATACCCAAAGTTACAGCAAAGGTGTGTCTTGTTTTCTTTTTCCTCCCCTTAAAACTTATGTTCTACCTGTGAAAGTGTCAATTTCACGTTTGTCATAAATATCTGCCTAGTAATATTCTAAACTGGACTATTGCAATAAAATTTGCTTTTGACAATTTATCTGCAGAGCTTACTTAGATTTAGAGCCATTTTGTGCTGTGATGGATGCACAAACCACAGTTTGTTGGAATGATCCAGATGCCAGAAGTTACGCCGCCGTGTTTGTGGCTCCAAGTCATATAGGTGATAGGTCCTGATTGTTTTGTTTTTCTTCGGTCATTTCAAACATGCACACGTGAACAGAGAAGGTTCCTTCTCTTCTTCTTCTGCTCTGCCTACATTTCCTCCATCGTACCTGCCATCTCTGTGCAGAGCTGTTGCAAATTGTAGCTGCCTTTAGGACATGCAAAAATAATGACAAATATTGAGCGCAATTATTTGCAGCTTTAGTGAATCACACTGCAGATGTTAAATAAGCATATTTCCATCCACTCCTCATAGAATTTGATGTTGCGCTGAAACACCCAGTACTGCAAATTCATTGAGGCAAACATGTTAACTGAACAGTGGGTGTTATTTTTCGATACTGACCTGAATGTATATGTTAGTAAATCGTGCTTGTCATTTATGTGGTTGTGGAACAGGACCCAGAAGCAGACCGAAGTGTGGGATAAGCATAAAAATAATTTTTTAACAGAAAAACCAGAGCACAGGGAAATAGGACAAGCAAAACGGCTGAACAACAGGCATGTCGTCAGGGAGGCAAACGGGAGGATCCAGGAGACAGATGAGAACAGGTGAATTTGAAGACTGAGGGATGAGTGGAGAAGTGACACAGAATGCAGATGTAAGTAATTAAGAGGATATGTGGAACAACTGGGGCAGAAGGCAAGCGGGAAGACTTGGACAGGAGAGGCAATTTTTATGCTGAGATCCGATTTTTTTTGTGATCTTTTAACTACTAATCAAATGGAACGATACAAGGGTGGAAGTGCGAGTATTGGGACATGGCATTAAATGCAACCATCATGTAGTCTGTTGCCACATGCGCAGGAGAGAAAACAGACGTCACACACGTGTCCTACACTAAAAACATGTAGTGTAATGTTTTAAGATATTGAGTTCAGTAATTATAAAACATGTTATATTTTATTTTGACCTCACAGTTGTATTCGAAGTTCCAATACCAGGAAAGTCATTCAAATTCATTGACATTTTAGGTCATAAAAAGTAACTTCATAGTTACTTTACCTTGTAACTAGCTACTTTGATAGTGAAGTAACTGAGTTACTAACTCAGTTACAAGTAACTTGTATCTAAAACTAGTAACATTTATAAAGTAACATGCCCAACACTAAGGGAAACCTAGACATCCCTCTCACAGCCAAACTCTCCATGTGTTCCCAGGCCATTAAGGATATATACATGTATAATCCCTCCAGTAGGTTCTGAGTGTGCCATAGTGTCTCTCCCACTACACATCTTGACAGAAGATTACTTATTACAACATACTACATTTGCTTTTAGTATAACCATATTAAGCAGCAGCATCACCAGAAAGAGAGAATTCCAATCCTTGACTCAAGCTGGTTGATGTGTTGCAATATAATCATAGTATCCTGCCTACTCTATAAATTATTTTTAGTTACAATTTTAGTTTTTCTCAGCCTTTTTCTAAACATTTTTGTAATTTCTGTATGTTTCCAGAATTTTGCATTAGCAGGATATTTCCTATAGGCTAAAAAACTTAAGTTGATCATGCTATGGTTGATAAAACCTGTGGCTCATACCATTATTATAAATAAATAATAATAATAGATAAATAATAGAAATTGCCAGGAATTGACGAATTTTAGGATTTTTTTTGTTGAATTGTAATAAGGTCCTGAATACTCAACGGATGAGGAAAATGTTGTTGCTTTGGTGTTTTGTGCCCTGGTTTATGACCTGATACTCTGCATATGAAAGATAAAAGTATTTGCTCCCCCTCCCATACCCATGTGCTGCAACACTAATTCATGTCAGATTTCAGGGCAGCTGGCTTGTGTAGTATAAAAGGAGGCCACTCTGATTTGGGTTCTGTCAACATGTCTGGGAAGAATTAGAACAGGCCTTACCACTCTCCCTCCTAAGTGTGTGCTGTTTTCATGGGGATCTCTTTGAACACATGTCTACTATTATACTAGAGTTCTCTTACTGTCTAGTCAGGATGGTTTTGGCAGGGCTCCTGAATGCATCTCTCATGCTGTTAAACTGCCCTCTCTTGTCAAGGTTATAATAACGCTGGTTGGGTGACAATCATCAATCTCCTTCTTTGGTTAGTGCAAATTTTTCCATAACAGTAACTGATTCATATTTCATTTTTAGTCAGTTCTTGCAATTCTTGACTCATCTGGAATTTGTGGCAAAAGTTTTGCGATGTTCAAAATTTTGGCCCAGAACCCAGTTGTCTCAGTTAATTCTTAGTTAATTCTGAGGTCTTGACCACTCAGGGCTATTGTACCCCCTAAAACTACCCAGATCTCTCTTCGGCCAAAAAATGTAAAACTAAGAAATAAGGAAAATAAAAAATTAAATTAAAAAACAGAACAAAAACAATTTTTTTTAAATAAATAAGAAATATAAAACAGAGTGAATATATATATATTTTTTTTTTCGCATTTTATGCCCAAAAGTAAGCGCATTAGTTTTTCCATTTTATTGGCAAAAGCAATCTCTTCACCTAAAATATTTTACCTTCCAAATATCAACTGTCATCATTCAAATGACATTCACTCCTGTTAGTCCTTCATAATTTTTATGATATTTTGATGGAAAATCCCACAAATTGTCAAGAATAGTAACAAAATCAAATTTAATCGTAACGTGTTCTTAGATGTATTCGGCTTATTGTTAATCTTCACCAGCATTCCGAACATTTGTGCAGTATTCTTAATAGATTCTTGTAAATCATACTGATCATACTTGTAAATCACAAATGTTGGTGTGATTCAAGTGAAATCTCTCAACTTATTTGTAGTTATAATCTTTATAACTAAATCGTAGGCCATCACAAATTGGACCAGACAATTTGTAAAATCCTAGCAATACTCATAATTCCTAAAATTTTGCAATTCTTGGCCATTCATATTATTTGAGGTCTGTGTGGAATAGTGGATTCACATCAAAGGTCGCGTTAACCGAATATTTTCCGTTTTTGACCTAGGAATCCAATCCAGTCCAAATCCAATCCAAAAGTATAAGCATGTGAAACAGTCTTATATAACCAATGTGAAAGGCATTGAGCAGACAGCTGTCCTGAAGAGTTAGCTCTGTACTTCACAGACGCCGGGTACAGTGCAGTGTAGCAGCGCATCCCACATAACATGCGTGCATGGGACAGAGAAGATGAGACGTGGCTTCCTCTTCAGCGTTATGAGGAGATAGAAGCCATTCAGAAGCCATTCAGAACAGGTCTTACCTCTCTCCCTCCTTATAACTCTGGACCTCAATTAACTTGTGATGCTTTTGAGTGTAAAAGCAAGATTAGGTTGCCCAGAATTCATTGAGGGGAAGGAGCAACAGAAAGCACAGTTAATCACTCGCTCTTTGCAGATGACAGAGCTTACAGCAGAGCTGTCTTAAATGAAAGAAATTTAATTGAAGCTGTAGTGCAAGCAATTGTGCACACAACTTCCTGCAAGAGCCCGAGCTTCTTTAAGCGCTCCCATTCAGCGGCCAGACCCAGAGATGCTGGCCTATCTCTGGGTAGCTCCTGATCATCCTCCTGATTGGTAGAGCCTATCCTCTCTTCTTGGTAACTGACGTGGGTGACCTGACAGCAGCTACTTTAGATTCACGGAAAGCCTGTGTCAGTCAGTCAGTTTCTATACCACTTCTTCCATAGTGGGTCGTGGGGAAGCTGGTGCCTATCTCCAGCAGTCTACGGGCAGGAGGCAGGGTACACCCTGGACACATCAGCAATCGATTGCAGGGCAACACAGAGACATACAGGGCAAACAACCTTGCACACACTCATTCACACCTAAGGGCAATTTAGAGAGACCGATTACCCTAACAGGCATGTCTTTGGACTGTGGGAGGAATCATGCACGAGGAGAACATGCAAACTCCATGCAGAAAGACCCCCCAGCCGGAAGTCGAACACGGGACCTTCTTGCTGCAAGGCAACAGTGCTACCAACTGCGCCACTGTGCTGCCTGCTATAAGAATTACTTAAAACTATTCTTTCCGCACCTGTTCCAGATGTCGCGGGATCAGCAGGAGCGGAGGTAAAGCGTTAAAGGATCACCTGGGGCCACTGACTGCGAGCAAATGCGTCCACTCCTAGTGATGGATCCTCCCGTGGGCTCGGTGAAGCTGACACTGTGCGTTCTTCTGTGCCACAAGCAGATCCACTGTTGCTCTGTCGAGTCTGCCCGTGGACTAGTTTTCACTGCTCACACAGGCGCACAGGGATAAAATCCACTAGCAATAGCCTTAAAGGTGAAAACTTACTGGGACCACAGTAAATGTTTTTGTCACTGCGGAGAAAAAGTTAAATGTATTCATCTGGTTGATGGGGATTCTCTGTTCAGCTTGACTAAATATTAATCAAAATATCAAAATAAATGAAAATAAATGCTATTGAATGGTTAATTACTCTCAATTAAAAAAAAATAAAGTGACAGGTGAAATTACAATTATGAGACGATCTTTTTTTACCCTGTCAGTCAAAATGACAGACAATAAAAATAGTCTAGCGCAACCACTGCTTTACACTCAAATAAATGCAGAGCAAAGAAAGAGGATGTGTTTACAGCAACTGGCCATGTTTTTTTTGGCTTTGGTTTTGCTGAGTTTCCTTCCTTGTTTCACCCCGGCTGAACAAAAGGCATTTGTACAGTTTCATACTGTCGTATAAGTTTATAATTTAACAGCTACTGAACAACAAAAGTTCACCTGGAAAGAGACCTGAAAGCTGGGATCGGACTGCAGCCGATGCTGATAGAAGTCTATAGTGGTGAGCTCTTCATATTTTCTTGCATATCGCTTATTGCTTTGTTTTTTCAGTCTTTTGCTGATGCATTATGACCAAAGGCACTTTTAGAAAAAAGCAATACCTTATAAAATACCTTATACGGCCATGTGCAATACCTTTAATCGGGGCCGTTTTTAGGGTCTCAAAACGTCCAGAATATTTAGATTTCTATAAGACAATTTATAGGTAATTTAAAATCAAAATAACATAGGACATATTGTACCAGTTCTCTGTCTCGGCTGGTATTAGACTGAATGTAAATTATTGTAAATCAAACAAAAAAGTTTTGCAATAATTTTACTTTTTATTTTTGTTAGAAGCTGAATGAAGGACAAGGAGAAACAGAGTTTAGGCCTGATGAAAAACCATTTTGCTGAAGCTACTTACTTAGAAAAAAACTTAGTCTGAATTTTTGCTGACAAAAGTTTTTCTTAAACTCAGAGATGTTTACTTTGGGCCAGATAAATGTGCTTCTTTTGTCATTTATATAAATTGCCTTTTTAAACGTTACATTCTCATCAAAGTGTTACACTCCTGAGGCTCCATTGTCTTAATTGCTTACATTTGAAAAAAGGAAAGTGGTATAAAGTTGATTTTCCTAAATCTTAGTCAAATGGTAAAATCCTAAAACACATTTATTTTATTATGCCAAGAGCTTTCGAAAAATGTTTTTAAAATTGTTCCTTCTTTTATGAAGCTGTTCTATTTTATTGCCATCTTTTCAACCCTTCATTCCACGTCTGAAGATATTTGGCCTGCCAAAAATAATAAAAGAAACATTTTTCAATACAGTCTTTTGTTCTGCATTGAGCATGTGAGACATTAGTGCAGTTCTTACTATTAAACACTTTGAGAGGAAAGGGTGTTAAGTTGTGGTGTTTAAAATATAGCATAGAGCCTCATCCTGGACCTTATTGGTACTAATATTACAGTTATTAATAACTGTATACATATAGTATGTATGTCTCACCTTCAGTAAAACTGTATCCTTGTTTAATTAGTTTAGTTTATATAATATTACATGTGTATTCAGAAAAATAAAATAGGTAACTAATCAATGGTCCACCTGTGATTAATTGCTATGATTTATTTCTTAATTTTCCTGCATCTTTAAAGTCAGAGCTGCATGTTTAGAATCAGCACAGAAGATATGAAAGAGAAGAGGGAGACTTACTTTTGAACTTTCTACTACATCTTATTGGAACCAGGAGATATTTTCCTGGTTTATTAAGCAACACTTTTTTCTGTGTAAATGTAGAACTAGACTATAAGACTGGCTGCAGCAATGAGATCCAATGTGTTGATTTGAAGGACCTTTTAATGTGTTCAGCTACGTTAGGATTAAATGCTTTTATTTTGACTGAAGTAAAGGACCAGATATTTTCACATTATGATGCAAATCTGGCTAGAAGCTCACAGAGAAG
>JAHUTJ010050603.1:0-19277 GCA_036250325.1 Characodon lateralis
GCAGCCCAAACCATCACTGATCCACCCCCATGCTTCACTCTGGGCATTCAACAGTCTGGGTGGTACGCTTCTTTGGGGCTTCTCCAAACTGTAACTCTCCCGGATGTGGGGAAAACAATAAAGGTGGACTCATCAGAGAACAATACATGTTTCACATTGTCCACAGCCCAAGATTTGCGCTCCTTGCACCATTGAAACCGACTTTTGGCATTGGCATGAGTGACCAAAGGTTCCATTAATTCCATTAAATAGCTATGATTCAAGACTTTTGCACTGTATTTACATGCAGGATAAGGGCCTTTCTGCAGGTTTTAATACACAGCACACCACCAGAGCTCCTGCCCAGGTCTCAAACCTTTTTTTTTAAAGTGAAGATCAAAAAGATCTCTGGAGCTTCTGTGATGCATCCTGTGTCAGGAATGCCTTTGAAGCTGCACACCCTGAAAACTTAAACTCACATTAGAGAACTTACATAAGACAAGCAAGCTAACAATGTTGTAGCTCTGCTTTCATTAAAATTGATTTCATAACACACACAAAAAAATTGAGACATCTATTTGTTTTTCCTGCAGATGTCTTTAACTGTAAGGATTTTCATGATGGAAAAAGTTCAAAAACAATCATAAATATTCTGAATTACAAATTTATATAAAGAGATAACATCTGGGTCAAAATCTGTGGATATTAAGACTGATTATTGGTAGGGTCTCAAGCAAGATCCCTGAAGAAGGAAGCTGTCTCATAATAAACTGGATTAGGATTGTCTTTTCATTACAATATAAAAAGTAATTTTTGTGTGAGTTCATCAAGTGTGCTAAGTAAAATCTTTAACCTCTGTTTACCTGAGAACCAGAACAACAGATAATCACTTGATGCAACAACACTTTCTAAACCCCAAGGCCTAAATGTGAAAACTGCAACAGCTTCTTTGCTTCATACCACATTGTGCAACCCTTATCACCAAATACCGCAAGATAATGCCTTCAGTATGTGGCGATGAACTTCTGCCATTACTGAGAGGGGCTTAAGTTCACTTTCCTGCAGCCCTGTTTTTGACTATGTGACCCAACACAGAGTCACTTCTATGTAAACTTTCTTGAGGTCCTTGACCTTGGTTTGAGTACCAATAAGTTGATTTGTTTGTATTGCCTCAGCCTCTCTCTCTCGCTCTCTGTCTTATTGTGTGTGTGTGTGTGTGTGTGTGTGTGTGTGTGTGTGTGTGTGTGTGTGTGTGTGTGTGTGTGTGTGTGTGTGTGTGTGTGTGTGTGTGTGTGTGTGTGTGTGTGTGCTGCTCTATCTCGACACAGAGTTTCTTGATGTCTGTTTCTGTGATTAATAGCTGACAGTACTGGACCCAGATGCTCCAAATTCCTCTCCTCCTTTCTAATGAAAACCATCCCTGGTCGCTCAGCAGTGAAGAAGCGAAACACAATGCTGTGTTGCATTTTAACTTGTTAAACGATGCAGATTTTTGATTCAGTTTACTAAAATTGTTCAATGGAAAAGATAATATATTTTTCTTCAGAAAAAATTCTATCTTACAACCATGTCTCTAATACATGTTGGTCAAATTAACACAGTACAATGCTTAGGACCACCTGGACACTTCTGTTAATAGCAGCTAATGATTCCACAGCTGTTTTTTTCACACATGCACTTCACAGTGTCACATTTTCTACTGGAGATGCACTCTTTATGAAATGCACCAGAGGAATCCATGGGAGAGGCCATAAAGAACGACCAGGAGACAGTTCAACCAATGCCTGGCCACCCACCTAAACTGACAAGGAGAGCATCAATCACAGAAGCAACTAGAAGGATCTGCAGAGATCCACAACGCAGGTGGAAGAATTTGTGGACAGGACAACTATTAGTTTTGCCTTCCACAAAACTAACCTTTATGTCCAGTTTGCAATTTGCCACAGCACACATGTGGAAGAACAAGACCAAACCTGAACTTTCTGGTGTACAACCAAAACGCTATATGCAGTAGAAAACTAACACCGCACACCACCCTAAAGACACAGCGTAACATGGTGGTGGCAGCATTATGTTGTGGGATGCTTTTTTCAGTAAAGACAGGGAAGTTGGTGTGTTTCAGTTTTATTCAGTCCTCCAGCAGTGTTTGATCACCATATGTAACACTTTGCGCTACACTTGACTGTATGAGAAAAAAACTTTCTGTCAGGAAAATACATTTTATGTCATCTCTTACCAAATGTATTATATCCCAACTCTGCAGGTCCTTTCTTCTGAATTTGATGGACACTGTAAAACCTTCCAATCTTCAACTGCAAGACTATTATTTTTAACAAACACTAAACTTCAAATTAAAAAATTCTAATTTCCAAGTACAACTGTGGGACACCATTAGGAATCAGAAGTCAGGATTGGACTGCTGAAAACTGCCAAAAGCACTACTTTACCGGCAGCCGTTTTGTCAAACACTGAGATTTCCTTTCTTTAGCAGTTGAGATGCTGGTACTGACCTATTTTTAGGCATAGTTTCATGGTGAGAACCTTATTCAACTGGCACAGGTTAAGAAAACAGCAGGAGTGCTGCAGTAACCACACTGCCAGTTTACCAACATTTTCCCTCCTTAAAGGTCAGGCTTCCCCGTTGATCCATTCTTTTGAATTTTGTTTGCGGGTCTTTTGAACACACTCTGTCATTCAGATTGTTTTGGTTTTTTTTGCATTATTTTGCACAGTCACTATATATCACATGCTGTCTGTGGGGTTTTTAAAAAATTGTCATACATTCATTAACTAAAGGAAATGTTTAATTTGTGAGTATTTTGATAAACATGCAGAACCACTACACGAAAGAACTTCACTTACTTTTGCCCGATTGTGAGATGCTCTGCTAAATGCTTGTAATTCATCACTCCACATTTAAAACATCTTTTATATTAACTGCAGACATGGCTTCTTCTTGCAAACTGAAACATTCACTTAACAGTCTTTGGTCACCAAATGATGTGCAAATTCGATTATTCCTTATTGGAGGGTTGGCCCTCATTTTTGTAACCGAGTGCATTTAGGTGGCATATTTACCACTGTTGCATGTCTTCACAATTTAAACTAAATCAAAATGTCAATTGCTCACTAGTTTGCACCATCTTATGTCATATTGCTCCAATATTTTAGTCTACACAGTTATGTTGCTGTTTTTGTAGAAACTTTGCTCATGTTAATTCTATCTGGAAGTGTTGCAACAAAAAGCAGATATAATATATAAAAGATATAAAAGCCTGTTTGTAATTTCTTCAGACTATCTATCTCCAAGTGTCTGCCATGACATTTTTTGTGATCCTCTTTTTTCACCACAAAAATAAATTTTATTAAAACATAGTTGCACTAGCCATATTTTAGGTTATGTACTTATACTTGAAAATGGTAAAAGAAATGCTGAAGAGAACTGCTTGGGCCAAATCATCTTTTTTTTTTATCTAGATATTAAGGGGCCTCCATGTTCTCTGTAATGCATGGGTTTGTCCTCAGGTGCCCCTTACAGATTTCTTCTGTTTTTGCTTTTTTTGTCACACTTAAATGTTTTCGATCAAATTAATTTTAACATCATACAAAAATAACCTCCTAAATTGAACTGAACTGTGATTAAGCAAATTTTTTGATTAAATTTAACATGTCACACACAGGCCTGACTATGGACCGATGTGTAGAATCAAGAAATCACCTAAATAGAACCTGTCTGGCCACATGAAGTTGGCTAAAAAATCTCAAAAAGTTACATACTATGCTCATAAATATAGGAATTCACTGAGAGACGACAAACCAGGTTACTGACGTGTCAGTCTAGAAAACTGTGCCTTGAGTGCCCTGAGACGACCTGTCTTCTGAATTGGTGCTATAGAAATAAAACTGAATTGATCTGAATTGAATAACAAAGCCAAGCCTTTTCTAAGGCTTTAGGGCTCAAATGATGCATTGTCCCTTATTCACAAATGGAGCAGTGATGAACTTCCCAGGAGAGCCGGCCCATCAAACCTGTAAGAGCGCATCAACATACACATCCAAGCGGTCACAGAAGAACCCAAAATAACATCAAAAGTCCTGCAGGCCTCACTTGCCTGAGTTAAGATCAGCGTTACACAATAATTCTGGACTGATGAGGCAAATCTGGAACTTTTTTGAAGGTTTTTATCTCGTTACATAGGGCATAAAACTAACAACATTTTAGAAAAAGATCGTCATACCAGCAGTTAATCATGAAGGTGGAGATGTGATGATTTGAGCCTACTTTGTTGCTATAGGACTTTAACAGCTTGCTGTAACTGAAGGAACCATGAATTCTGCTCACTTCCAAAAAAGTCTTGAAGGAGACCGTTCAGCCATCAGTTTTTGGTCTTAAGCCCAAGTGCACCTGGGGTTGACAGCACAACTGTTATGATTTGGGTTGTTTGGTTTTTGGTTTCGGGTTTTTTCTTTATATGTTTTTCACACTTAAGGTTTTGAATCATTTTCTGTTTATCATTATTATTATTATTATTCTTAGATTTTGAATCATGCTTCTTTCTGGTCATGCTTTAGTTTTGTTGTCTTGTTCATGTTTTGTCAAGTTTGGTTTTTGGATCTGGTTATGCTTTAGTTTCATGTTTTTCTAGTTATGTTTCTATTAGTTTGTTTCCTTGGATTTTCGTTCTGCTCAAGCCATGTTTTGTCCTGTCAATTAACTTTATCCGGTTCACCTGCACCTAGTTAATCTGTCTCCTTGCTTCACCTGGTTCACACTCCATATATACACACCTGTTCAGTTGTTCGTCGCTGAAACATTTCAAATTATGCTCAAGTCTTGTCTCTCAGATCATGCTCATGTCTTGTTGTTCGGATCATGCCATGCCTGTCTCGCCTGCCCGTTTATTGTTTTGTTCCTGCCTCTTCCTTTGAGTGAGTTTTTTGTTATTAAATCTTTTTTCACCTACCGTCATGCTGCCTGCTAGTCTGCATTCTGGGTTCGTCCGTTGCTCAAGCCATGACAACCACAATGATCCAAAGCACACCAGTAAGTCACCTCTAAATGGTTCAAAAACCAAATTAATTAAATCCAAATGTAATGCATTGTTGTGACCCTGAACAGGATGCTCATGCTGAAAAAAATCTTCCAATGTGGCTGAATTAAAACAATTCTGGAAAGAAGTGTGGGCCACAATTCTTCCACTATGATGTAATGAACTGATTTTCGGTGTTCACGAAAATGTTATGCCAGTTGATGCTACATAGGGTGTTATAAATAGTTATTAGGTTTTAGGGGCAATGCCTTTTTCACCCTGGGTCAAATTGGTTCTGATAGCATTGTTCACAATAAATTAAATCATCATTTGTATTCATTCAAGTTGTCTTAGTCTTATCATTTTAAAAACTCTGTTGAATAATCTAAACATTTGAGTATGACAAAAAAGTAAAAACAGTAGCGATCTGTAGGAAGTAAAAAACTGGAGCTTCGAATTACTTCCAACAGTCAAAAAATATGCATTTATGATACTTAGTCACTTGAAATGGCCTTTAAATTAAAATGTGAACATACATTTTTTCTGTGTTTTGTGTCATTCTGTTTGTACTGTGATAGGTTAGTGATCTCTTCAGGGTGGAGTTTGTCTCTCATCTGTTTTATTCTGGGTTAAACTCTGCTCTCCAAGGGTCCACCCCCCTACAACCATAACAAGGATTAGAAGGGTACAGAAATTAGTGAGTAAGAGAAGAAAATTATATATATTTAACGCTGAGTTCATAAAGAAAATGAGGCGATGACCTTTGTGAGGGAACATGATTGTCAATTAAACTCTCCACATTACACACAAACCTCGAGTGTGGGGTTTGGGTGAAAACCACTTGGCCTCAGTGACGTTTCTGAGACAGGCTGTAGGAATTTCTTCCTCAGGCCTCTCTACTCCTGACATATTAGTTCTCTGACTTGGTTTCCCAGACGTCCCCTCCTCCTCTCATGTCAGCTTTGGGTGAAGTTATTTCCACATTCCTGGACCCTTAAACAATCAGTCAGTGAGCAGAAAAAATGTGCTGATTTCACAATCATCCTGCACTCTCATTTATCATTATCTGAAATGTTAGTTACTCAAAAAGGGGAAATCATAGGATGGAGACAATGGACAATATCATTTTGATTTCACCTCATATTTGTGTGAATTTAAGTGTTTTCGGATCGAGTCCTTCACTTCGAGGGTTTTGACATGATGTCAAGTACTTTTTTCACATTAAGAGAGCTTCAACCTAAGCTTGTCATCCATCCCACCCCTTATATCTACACTCCACCCACGCTTCCGTTCTTGGCTCCAAATGTAGTTTTGAATTGGCAAGGACTCAACATTTTCTAACATTTTCATCACATGCATTTAGTGTTATAACATTATGGCTTACAGATATATTGTGCAACCAGACAGAGCTGTAAATCAAGTGTAAAACATTAATAAAATGCAAATAAAATAAAATCTAAATTTCATAGAGTTCTGTCTTCAAAAGATGTGCAAAGATAAGAGTACACAAACAGGAACCAGATGTTGTCTGTTTTACATCTTGGTTTGAATAAAAATGTTCTAAAACTGGTGTACAGCTTTATTTAAAAAGTTCATATTGTTGTTCGACATATCCTTTGCTCAGCATGGTCACACCAAGATGTTTGCTTCAGAGCAGGAGCAAAATGTAGGAGCTGGTATAACAATGCTGGTAACTGTTGGTGTGCAGGAGTTTCCACACTGTTTAACTGTGGCGTCATTTATTCTTCGTGGGAAGAGAAAAGAGCTATGGCTTGAAAAACTGAACTTCCCACTTCAGTGGAACAAGGAATGCAACATGATATGAAGTGAACGCTGAGGGAGATAATGATGGTGAGTCTGGATTTTCTCTGCTCTGAGCTGGAGAAGCTACAAACATTTCCTTCAGAATCAGCATAGCTAACTGAACAACATCAGATCTGTCACATCTAGGTGTGAAAAACACAGTTATATATGCACAATTTACTTTCTTGGATGTTTATTTATCAGTGACTTCAGACTATGTTTCAAACCTCACCTCTGGTCATGAGATATGGATCGTGATGAAAAAGAGTGAGATGTAAACCACTGGAACAAGCCTCCTCAGTGGGGTGGCTGGGCTCAGTCTCAAAGGAGAGGTGAGAAGCTTCATCATATGAGGGGAGTTCAGGGTAGAGGTGCTGCTCCTCTGCATCAGAAGGAGGCAGCTGAGGAGGTTACGTCATCTGAGAAGCCTCCTGGATCCCTCCCTTTGGAGGTTATAGATGTACCACTGGAAGGAGACTCCACTACAGGGACTGTAGATCCATTTGTTTTGGCCTGGAAACTACTTGGGTTCTCACAGAAAGAGCAGGAGAATAATGCTGAAGATAGATGCAAGGGTCCCCCCTCTAAACCCACTGTGCCTTAAGTAAAATAAAAAGAAGATATAGGATGAATACATGGACTTCAAACACTTAAATATGTGCTTTCAGGCATTTTCAAACATGCTCTTTAATATAATCACAGTTCCCTGAAGTTATAGTGGACATAGACAGATGAATTATCACTTAGTCAAAAATGAGTTCATAGGTTGCAGAGCCAGTCTGAGGCACAAAGTAAAGTAAGCAGGTGCTAAGGGGTCCCAAAATCAACAGGAGTCTAAAGGCAAGGCAAGGCAAGTTTATTTATATGGCACATATCAGTAGCAAGACATTTCAAGTGCTTCACATGAAGGAAAAAATAATAATAATACAAAATAAAAAACATAATAGGCAAAGTACATTACAATGACATAAAGGTAATTAAAAAATGAATAGAATAGAATGATGGATGAGAAAATGTAAGGAAAGTTGGACTGAAAACTTAACTAATAATGTTTAGATGGCACAGTCAAAGGCCACTCTAAACAAATACGTTTTTAATCTTGATTTGAAGCAATTTAGGGTTTCAGCACTTTCACAGTTTTCTGATAGTTTACTCCAGATTAGTGGAGCATAAGAACTAAAAGGTGCTTCTCCATGTTTGGTTCTGGTTCTGGTTCTGGTTCTGCAGAGTAGATTTGAGCCAGAAGACCTGAGAGGTCTGGGTGGTTGATACACTGACAACAAGTCTGTAATGTATTTTGGTGCTAAGCCATTCAGTGATTTATANTGGTTCTGGTTCTGCAGAGTAGATTTGAGCCAGAAGACCTGAGAGGTCTGGGTGGTTGATCCACTGACAACAAGTCTGTAATGTATTTTGGTGCTAAGCCATTCAGTGATTTATAGACAGAAGTATTTTAAAGTCTATTCTCTGAGCTACAGGGAGCCAGTGTAGGGACTTTAGAACCGGGGTGAATCAACTTTATTGCCAGGCTGCTCTCAGTGAAGATTTCTTTTTATTTTTGAAAAAATTAAAAATACCTATTTAAATGTACATATACACACAATTGACTTTACAATAGAATATAATGTGAGATCAGTCCAATGCATGGTGTTGTTCTGATACTCTGACTATCAAGTGTTCATCAGAGCAACAGCCTGGTGGAGGAAACTGTCTCTGGCCTGTCTACCCACCTCCAGGTACTTCTAACCCATAATTACACAGTTTATGTCAGAGTAAGACACGTGTTTGTACAAACGTTTCATTGTTCTACTGTTATTTTCCATTTGGAAGTCAAAACATATAGTAAATGGTAGATATTATCACTAGGAGTACTCAGTTCTGCTCTTGGGGTGACTGTGGCCCATTTTATAGAGGGATCATCTTGTTGTCCGAAAGTTGTGTGTTCAGTTCCATTTGGCTTGTGTCAGTTTGCCCCTGGGCAAGGCATTTAACCCTAGGTTGCCTACTGATTGGCTGATCAGTGTATGACTGGAAAAGCTCTTTATCAATTCAGTCTATTTATTATTCTATATATTATCTGCTCTTAGTATTGTTTTCCAAAGCTTTAGGTTGTGAAAATAAATATTTGTAAATGTGTTTCTTATACCTGAATTAGTTTTGTATTAGCTGTTTATTTAATTAATTTTTCATTGTATTCTTTAGAATACCAGAATTTGCACATAACTTTATATTTTTTTGTGTCAGAGTACATAATTTGGTAATTAAATCTGCTCCAACGGATAGTGCTCCAACTAGAAGCAAAGATCTGCATCTAAATACCAGGTAAAGTGTCGGCTAGGCAGGACTTCTGTCTTCCTGCCAGGATTTCAGCTGAAAGAGACTCACCAGCAGTGGGCAGGACAGGACAACCTGGAACACAGAATCAGAATCAGCTTTACTAGTCAGGACCCTGTGCACAAACAATGAATTTGACTTCGGTTTCAAACACTCGCAGTGTGTAGACATTAAATATTACTACATAAACTTAGAGATGTTAAACCTAATAATAATAATAAAAAACACATATGTACACATGTGTATGTATAGCCAATACAAAAATGTTTAAAGACAGGTTAGGATAGTAGGCTGCACAGTGGAGCAGTTTGTAGCACTGTTGCCTTGCAGCAAGAAGGACCTTGGTTCAAATCCAAAGAGAACATGCAAACCTGTGCATGGAGTTTGCATGTTCTTCGCATGCATGCATGGGTTCTCTCCGGGTACTCCAGCTTCCTCCCACAAAGCAGAAACATGACTGTTAGGTCACTAAACTGGCCTTATGTGTGAGTGTGTGTCTGCATGGTTGTCTGTCCTGTGTCTCTGTTGCCCTGTAATGGACTGGGGACCTGTCCAGAGTGGACCCGCCCTCCTGCCCAATGACTGCTGGAGATGGTTAAAATAGTGCAAATATGCTTATTTTTGTTCCACGGTTACCTGATTACTCTGCAAAGTACCACAGAATACTACAGAGCATAGTACTGTGGGTTGGAAAGCTCAAAAATAATTATCTAAATATTCAGTCAACATCCTGAAAGGCTGTTGCTCAATAAAAACCCAACTTGGTTTTAAATTGTGGATGATTCAAACAAGTTAAACTTTAATACACAGCAGTGGTCGTTTTAAATGAGCTGACGGCGAATGGGGAGCTGTCCAGGTATCTCTGATGCTACTGGGTGGTCCTCCAGTGGGTCCTCCTGGACACAGGTGTCCCGGACTGCTCTGAGGAAGACCGTCCCCCATGCATCTCTAGTGCGTTCACACCTGTATTTAGCAGGGCCGGTTCTATGCATGCATGGGTCAACAGTCATTTGAAATAGAGAATCTATCGAACATGACATCATCAATCAGTGATGGTCATTAGTTAATCAACTATCACTGTGAAATTATATTGGTCAATTGTAAACGCCTCAAATGCTGTTTAGAGTTCATCTAATTTAAACTGAGGTGCGGCCTTTACTTCGTTGAGCTCAGACTTGATGTTGAGAGACAGCATCGTGCTGAAGGAGGAAAATACAAAAAAATCTCCAGAAAGGATTGGGAATCTGATCCGGGGGTAAAATCACGGATTGACCGATAGGAGGAGGAGGGAGAGGCTCCACTGAAAGTTTGCACCAAAGTTTTACCGCTTCATCTTATCCTCTCGTGTGCTCTGACACCGGAAGCTAGGTGACGTCTGAGCTCATTTGCATACTAAACGGTGATTGGGTGTTAACTGGAGGGCCGGGGGACGGGAGGTGGGACTCTGCAGACAGACGATCACAGCCGGCCCAGCTTCTTACCGCTCCGCTTGGTGCTGAAAGGTGATCCAGGACGCTCCAGGTACAAAGCCGCTCCAGCCGGCAGGTTATCACACAGGATGTAGACCTCCCCGAGAAGACAAACCGCACACTGAGAGGGAGCGGGGGAGAAGGAGGAGGAAGAGCACGGAGGAAGAGGAGCAGAGGTGGCTGGATCTTTCCTCCACAGATCTCCCTTGTCGTTATGATCACCGTGGAGTTGCGTGGCGTCCACAGCAGCAGGGTCTGAGGACTTGAAGCAGGCCAGATTTGTCTGCAAAAACAAAGGAGATGACAGAGTTCCTGTTGGTGAGAAAGATGGAATCATTTCATACTGATCCTTCTTTCCTGGTGTCATCCACAAGAACATATGTGACTGTATGGATCATCTAAATAAAACAGACACCTGAATGTCTTTAAGGACAACTGCAGGTTTTTAGAAGGTCATTAGGTTTCTACTCACTCTGTCCTGCAGCCTCTGGGTGTCGGCTGTGACTGGAACCGGACTGAAAACCATCGCAGCAACACATGTTTGCAGGAAAAGCTGAAAGAACATGTCTTCTGTCTGCAGAACAAAGATAGTTGCAGTTAAAGAAGGAGCTCCTCCATCTAATTACTGAAAAGACCGAAAATGTCAGAAACAAAACGTCAGGTTATTTTTAAAGGGAAAAACTTCATGTGGCATGATAATATTTAGTATAAATATTTGATTGTGTTCCGTCGGTTAAACATGCATTTTCTGTATAATATTAATGGTTCAGCTGCGTGGAGCTTGTTCATACAATCAGCGTGTGTAATCCGAGTAAATTTAGGAAAGTCCATTTATCATAATATAATCCACAGTTAACATGTTGCCTGAAATCATCATTTATGTCTGCCGGCGACCTGAGGCCTGCCGTCCTCACCTACAGACAGATACATCCCATAATGAGCCTGGAAATGACTCCAGGTTGCTTTTTCTGTCGCGTAGGATACATTTTTGCTTGTAATAAAACTATAAAACTCAGATTAAGATTAAGATGAGGGATTCGATGCACAATAAGGGATTATTTTACATTTCCTTCATTTGTTGTTGCATCAGAACCATTTCTTCTGCGGAAGCTGGAGCAGCTCTCGGTTGCAGTTAATGGCGGCTCCCAGGCTCTGCAGATCCTGCAGACCCGCACAGCTCAGAGCAACGAATCATTTCAATTAAAAACTCGTCTCTATTCTCTGGCCTTTCATTTATTGACGCTATAGTTTATGGAAATTTTAATTCTGTGTTTTTCTTTTCATTTTTTAACAGTTTTATTCTTTTTGCTATTTTCTATTTACTTTGTTCAAATTTTGTTTTTAAATGTGCTACGGAAATAAATTTGACATTGAACAGAAGCTAATGTTGTGTTGGGACCTCTGCAACTTCAAATTAACAAAGCGCTAATTAACAACAAATGTCATTTCTAGACACTTTCTTAAAAATATCCAGACATTTTTCAAATATCCGCGGAGAGTTTTAGTCCAACTGTTTTAGATAAGAATGCTGTTTTAACAACAGCATTCTTATCTAAAACAAAAGCCCGGATTTTAAAACGTAATTAGTCATGTGTTTTTGCTTTAATTGTAATGTCAGTAGGCCGCAACCATTGAAACATTGGAACGAATTAAATGAATGAAAAACAACGCGGAAAAATATGAATATAAACAGAAATGGTTAACAATGATAATAAATAAAAACGATGATTTGTGCATTTTTGGCGCATGGGGAAGTTTATTTACCGTATTTAAGCCAGCCTTACATGTAACCCTGACTCTGCAACGATTCATCCCGCCTGGGAGTGAAAAGAAAAGGCAAGTCGTTTCATTATCCATTAGAGGCGAACAAGCGCATGAAATTCCAATAAAAACACAATTTTATTTATTAAAAACACAATTTTACAGCAGCTGTAGCTAAGTACAACTAAAACAATAACTCACCTGATGTTATTTTATTCAAGGACCGGAACAAGAGCTGGGTCCGGCTGGTGTCCACGGAGGCTGGAGGTCTACCAGGGCTTTGCAGGTCCTGCATCAGGATTTATTTTCCATGACTCCACCCCTGAACTGCCCCGATCAGTAAATATCGCTTCAAATTTGTTTGCTGAGTTGACAGAAAATGTCCAAGAACAATCCGATCCAAAACGCCCCGAACGATCCAGAACAGAACCGGCGGAGATCAGCGAAGGTCGTGAAAGAGAGGAGCTCCGTCTTCTGGTAAATAACAGAGAAAATGTCCAGATCTGAAGGTTAGTTTCTGAACTTTATGATGAAGCTGCCTGACAAACAGTTCCTGCTGTCAGGCGCAGGATTGGTTGCCAGATCTGAAAGAAAAGCACACATGGGACGTCAAGAGGATTGACGGATGCGCTGCAGGAAGCCAAACCCAGACGTGTCCAGGTTATTGGACTACAGTTTATCAGTGTAGAAAAACAAGTTGGTCCGAGTCACACATGAGATACGTTCATCCATTCAGTCATTCTACAAGAACTTCCTTCTTTCAGTCTCAGTCTCTGATGTTGTCTTATCAGGGGCTTAGCCCTCAAAATATTTTATCATTAAGAGGATGATGTGGTACACTAAAAAGGTAAGAAATCATTTCATCTGTTGGTGTGGTCACAAAATTAATTCAATATTTGCCTTTACATATCTTAAAGTTTAACCAGATGTTCTTTAATAATCGTGATAGTATATACCAAGAGTATATATGTTCTCATTTGAATGATGAAATGGACACCCACTAATGTTACGATTCAGTCTTGGAGTCACCCATCTTACTCAAAGTACAGAATTGGATCCTGTATGCCTCCTATGTATTAAGCTGTTTTGCACATTTAATCATTATTGACAACTCAATATTGTTAGGGAAATGGGATAAATAATCAGCTACAGAGAACCCTAAAGACAGCAGCTACACATAATACCTCCTAAAAATGTGTAATGTCATATATAGAGTACCTGGAGAAACCAGGTGTGGTGAACTAGCAATATCTCCTCTTTTCCTTGATAAAATCAAGCAGAAGGATTTTTTTTCTGCTTACAAAAAAGGAGAGTTACATTTTGTTTGATAATTTTAACTTTTATTTGAGTAACACTTTGCACTGGTAACTTTACCATGTGTATGAGTAAATTTTGTAACCAAGGTACTGCACTTTAATTGATTTTTTATTTTTTGCACTCTTTCCACCTCTGCATAGCATCAAGTACTGCAGAGGGCTGATCTGGTGCTGTGACATGTCAATCATCTGGGGGCACCTGGTGGGGATTTCAGGGGGTCCAGTGCCCCCCTCTATCTCCGCCCCTGGCAGGAGCCTATCCCACTGTTGATGATCTAATGCAGGGTTATTGAAGCTAAAGTCATTTCTGAAGTGTTCTGTATATCGTCAGCAACCAAACAAAATGTTTAGTCCAGCTTCCAGAAACAGGCCACAGGCAGGTCTCGCCTTCACCATTTCTTACCAGGTTCTTACTCCATCTCTGTGTCCTCCTCATTCTGGTCTGGTTCTGTCTGTGCTACATTCATACATCGACCAGAGCAAATTCTCTAATTTTATTATGTAAGGTAACGTGAAATTGTCTCTAGTTGTTCTCTCACCTGAGCGGTTCGCTTGTCTTTTGAGAATGGACCTGATGTCCTTGGTTGCCAAATAACTGAAAAAAGTGTATATACATTTCTAAATTAAGCAATACTGGAATTAATTATAACAGCTTTAACATACATTCCAATATCCCTAAAATGTCATCGTTTTAGACACCGATTTGACCCACATGCAGAGAACACTCAGGAGAATCAGGAAAGTTCAACAGGTTTATTAGAGGAACGTAGATGTTTGGTCTGTACCGGCTGGAAACTCGTCAACTGTGTGAAGAAAAGCAGAATGTGATTATCGGTTTACTTTGAAGAACAAATGCTGACTGAAACTGTATCTGATTGGGGAAGTGAACCGCCAGGAGAGTACGTGGGGAACTGGAAGCGGCTGAGGTTGATGAGGGCAAGTCAGGTTTGCCTGTAGTGACTTGCTCCAGGAGGACAGAGTCCAGTTCTGCAGAATCGGAGTAGATTGTCGGGCGTGGTGGAGGGTGGACAGGGTTCGCTCTAGTTGTCCTTGATGGTTGAAGTTTGGAAGCGGCCAGCATGAGGAATATGTTCAGTAGATCACGGCTTGGTTGCAGGTTGGAAACCCTCTGTAATCCGGGAAGTGAGGTAGGAACAGGAACAATCAGCCGGAGGCGAGTCTGGGTAAAAACCCGGTCGTCTCCAGCTTAACATTGTTAAAGAGGAAACAGGCTGGATGAGAACGAAGCGAAGACTTAGGTTTTCAACAAGGATACTTTGCTTGAGTTATACTACAGTTGGCTAACACTCAAGCAGTGAGATGCTGGCCGCTTCCTGCTTAAATACTCCAGGAGTAATCATCAGGGATGGAGAACACCTGTCACCTCGCACCACGGTCACCAGCGCCTACTAGAGGTTAGACAGACAATAACAGGCAGGAAGAAAAAACGACCACACAACCAGAACCCCGACATAAAACCACCAACAGTGTCAGTGATCCAAGGTTGCAGTAAAGTTGTTCTAACCTTTTTATTTAAAACATCTATATCTACAAACTAAGGGAAACAAAACAAAAAAACAGACCGGATCCATTTTAGAAAAGTGGAAGAAGTGAGAGAAACAGGGGCTTTATTTAAACAGAGATACAAGCATTGAAAATCAGAGGGGGTAAAAACGACTCTCTTTGTGCTTTCAGTGGTAAGGATATTTATCAGGTTTAGCCCATCACTGCACTTTTTCTACAAACCAATGCTCATCTGGTCAAATACGTAATAAAACTCACGTTAGATTGTTTGATCTCTTACTTCTCTGCTCTGCCTCCACCGTGAATGAATGAGCCGACGGGAGATGCTGTCTGCGGGTCGGGCTGTGCACCGATGTCCTGTGAGGCTGTCAGCTCGCAGTTTATAGAGCCTTACACGCAAAGGGGCTGACAAGAACCCGCCAGGTTACTTGTTCCCCGGCAGAACCCGCGGATCTGGCAACCCTCTCGAGCCTCTGCGCAAATCCAGCCTAGTGTGGGAGGGTAGGGTTAGATCAGCTGACAGCAAACTTCTTCACCCATGGTGACACACAAACAAAACATGAACATAGTCCGCCCTACCGGCCGAACTCGGGTCCTCTCGTCTAAAGGTCGGGCGAACTCACACAAACAAATAATAGACTCAGACCAACTCAAAAAGGACAAACTGTAGAACAAATCTAATTAATAACACACTTCAAGGTAGGAGGCGTGCAAATGTGTGAAAGACAAACATCTCGTGGGGCTAAACTGCAAAATCTATAAATGCAATTATTAAAAATGTATCTGCGTCCAGTTTCAGAAACCAAACAACCATAAATATGAGATTTTGTTACCACACCCTCCAGATGCAGAGCCACTGCATCACGGAGCTCTAATTTCTGGTCTTCCAACACCCACGCCTTCATTTGCTCCTCTGATTGAGCAGATTTATTATCTGCCCAGACATGTAGGAAGGTGAAGGGCGACAATAAAATCTCCGCAGGTCACCACATCCATTTTACTGGCGCAGTCACATTTCAACACAGAGTTGCAGTTGTAGATCCACTTGAAGGCGGGTAAATATAAACGAATATAGATTAGCATTTTAACTTTTTTAAACATTTTAACTGCATTTTATATCCAGTTATGCAGATAGAGACCTGTGGGTAGCTTCTAAGAAATGTGGTCAATCAATGGACCACCAAATGCTTCCTTAGAGTGATGTTATTAAAACATGTTATTGTCGCAACTTGTTTTCTGCACCTCGAGGACCTGTTTGCCAAACTTAAAGGGCCCAATTTTTTGGATTTATGCATTTTAATTACATGACAAATTTCCTTCCATATGGATTTAGCCATTTTTATGCAGACTCAGAAGAGTTTGACAGATTTACTGACAGTGATCTGAGATGATGTTGGTCTCCTGGCTTCCTCTAGGTCAGACTGGGCTTCAAGGCGAAGAGGTGAGAAGGTAATATTGGAGCAGAAGGTGATGAGGAACGTGATCTGTCGATGGAGGATGAGAGCTTCTGGGAGGAGGTGAGCAAATGGCGCAGTCGGCCTCGCAGGGTGCAGCAGGTGGGAGGTGAGCGCCTGTTTCCGGGAGATCCGAGGAGCAATGATGGATTAACAGCGGTGAGCAGTGGATCATCAGAGTGAGGGAAACCAAACACGAACGTGGACCGGACCCCGGTGGGAGGGAAAACAGACTCAGATAGGACCAAGGACAAAGACAAGAAGGCCTGATTACCTTACTACGCTGGACGAGCTAAAATCTGGGCCCGAATTCCCAGAGAATCCTAAAAGTAGCTCCCAGTGACGTCATTCTAAGAAAAATCTCAGAGATTCTGGTTGTTTTTTAAGAATCTTCCCCCGGAAAGATGACAGTTATTCACGAAGCACCAGAGAGCTCCTAACGTGAGGAAATGTTACGGGTAGTGAGAAAGGAATGAATAAAACGCTACCGGCTCGACCGCGCAGGGATCCATTAATGAGTACATAAACCTCTATAACAATCATACAATTATTAATATGGGGATAAGATCGACTTTATCATCCCCTTAGAGGGACATTAAATAGTGTCAGCAGCAGGACAGGGTGAACCTCTGGTAAGGTAACATTAGGAAGAGTAAATAATAGAAATGATAATAAATAACCATGAAAAAAAGTGAACACAATTTCAAACAATATAGTACAGAATTATATAAATATATACAGACTGTAAAATGCTTTCAAAAGTGAAAATTTGCCAAGAAGTGGAACAACTTTGCCTTTGTTTTAGATAAACATTTTCCTGAAATTCATAGTAGTTAATTTAGCGATCATTGTGATTAATAATTACATTTATTCATAATGAATTAATCTGATGCATTCAAATGACCTAAACCTCGACGATTAGAATATGAAACATATGTAAGGAACATACATTTTATATATTTGTGTAAGGAGTGGAAAGTTATCCCATATGTGAGCTAATTCCTCTAAATGTAAAAAAATTAAAACCTCTGGGAAAGTTGGCTTTTTTTACCTTAACAGAAGGCTCAGTTGACGGTTGGTAAATCTTTACATTTCTTTAACATTTACAGTGAAAGTCAAATCTTTAAAATTATAACAAACAAAACTCCAACAAGGCCCAGATGATGCTGTTTGACCTCACCAGCATCAAAATATTAGAAAAAAACAAAAACTTTGGTAGACTATGTAAATAAGAAATATGTTCATAGAAATTTGTAAAAAACTAAATTATATGAAAAAAGGTGCATCAGGCAAGCACTGCTATTATAAATAAGAACCATTTAAATGATCTAAAAACAGAGATTTCTCAAGAGGGACACAGAAGGAACCTGATCAGTACTGGGTACATACTAAATAATTAACCTGGTTTAATAACCATATTAGTAATATCATTTATTACAATTCGCCTCTGGAAAAATTGCTCGTCACCAGAGGGTAATTATTGCCATCTGAATCAGAACCGATGAACATCCGATCAAATAATTCAGTCCTAGTTAAACATTGTTTGGACATTTTGTGCTGATTTTCGCTCTTATCTCTTTCTCTGCTCTCGCAACCCCTTCTGCCCATTTCAAACTCTTCTCAATAAACGTAGGAGTTGCTTAGAGGATTAAAGATTATAAGAAATATCGGTTCCCATCAACAGAAAAGCTCAAATATGTCAAAAAGTTGCCGTGGCTCCATAAAGGTTGAAAAACACTGCTTTAAACAACTTGGAGCAGGAACAGCAGTTAGCTCTCTTGTATAAACTGCCTAAATATCTGTTACTCTATAATTCAACAGAACATTTTATAGAGGGTTTGTATGCCCTAAAAATGTCCTTCTCTATATTTACCCTTCTTCTTCTAGTAAGTCGGTTCTGGTGTGTCAAAGGGTCTAGAACCAATTTTTTAAACTCTCTTTATGGAGGATATGGGATTTTTTTTTTTATCATGCACTGATTTATTCTTCTCAGGAATATTAATACTACTAATATCGTAAAGTTGGAGACATTGAGCCCTGCGGAGTTATGGGTAGGGGATAAGTATTTCAAGACAAAGTGCAGCCCTGAAATAAAAAAAAAAGCTTATCTAACTTTGAGTTTATTTTGGATCATACTTTTTTATTCAGAACCGTTCATTTTCCATCTCCAGTGGACATAAAAAATAAATCCTGAGCAGGAATCATTACAAACACTGCTCATATGTCGGGTTTGGAGCAATACTACATTATTTGTTAAGTTGCTGTTTCATCAAAGTTGTCTGAATAAACTATGAAAAGACAAATAAAGAGTTTGATTAATAAAGAAGAAGTGTACCAGGACAAAGTCCACCCTAGAAACAAGTTATTCTTCATTTTTGCAGAGATTCTACTTCCTCTGGGGTGAAATTCAGTTTATTAATTTCAATTCAATTCAATTCAGTTTTATGTCTATAGCGCCAATTCACAACACGTCGTCTCAAGGCTCTTCACAAAATCAGGTTCTTACATTCCAATTAATCCTAACCATTGAACAGTGCAGTCAGATTCAGTTATTTATTCAAATTGGATAAAAAGTTTTTCTGTCTAAGGAAACCCAGCAGATTGCAT
>JAHUTJ010050604.1:6936-19270 GCA_036250325.1 Characodon lateralis
GTCACATGTTTCACAGAGATCAGAGGGTTTAAACCAAGCCAGTAAATTGCAGGTAAAATTCACTTTCCAATATAATTTTCAAACAGCAGGATTTAATACGGTAATGCTGATAATTGATTCAATGATGTTCCGTAATGTCAAAATATACAATTACAGATTGAACCAGTTGCTTGCATGAAATTCCTGATTTCTCATGAATAATTACTTATTTGTTTGACTAAAATATTCTTTTTTTTAATCCTTTCTAGGTCAAAAGAACAAAAACATGCATCTGTTATCTTAAAAACATATTTATTAGCCTGTGGCAGTGACCTAATAAGAGTATTATCACAACAAAACAAACGTTTTACAAACGAAGTTTTATGTTTCACAGAATAAAAGCATTTTATAAGCAATGTAGTTTTGCTTTTCTGATTTAATGACCTTTATTTTGAAATTTCTGTTTCGGAGCAGAGCTCTTGTCCTGCGACTTAATGCATCTTATTAGTAAGTCAAACTATAAGAGAATCATTTATTAAAACAAATAATAAAAAAAAAAACTGCTGGTTATGACTGAAAGCAATGGTGGGATCTTTACTGCTGCCATGCTTCCTTCTTATTTTGCTCAAAAGCACAGACTTAGAAAACCAGCAGTGTAAAAGTACCAAAGGACCAAATGCAGAAACCTTTCTCAGGAACCAGAGTAGTTTTCTGGGGTGGTTTTGCCTCCCTCCTGCTTTCGCACTTGAGGAATCAGGCCCACATTGGACAAAATGTGTAGCAATCTTCCCCAAAAAACAACCTTCATAAGGAGTCAAGTTGGTAACAGTTTTATCTTTCTGTATGATTTATAGTGATACTACAATATGAAATAAACTGAATATGCTGTGACATTGTAATTTATTTCTATGTCTGGAAATGCTTTCTACTGCCCTCCATCCACTGCTGAGATTCAGTTCATTAATTGTTAGTATTTTATTTACATATTTTCACATTGGCTTTTAACACATGAAATATTAGGGAAATAATGCTCTATATCTCTGATTTTGCTGTTATTTATCACATTCTGGACTCTGTTATTGCAGTGGACTTGTCCTGCAGGAGGAGGATCCATTAGTATCAATAGATGTAATCTGTGTTAACAGCCCGGTTTTGGACCCAACAGTGGAAACTCACACAAGAAACCTCCTAGGTAGTTCTATGAAATTAAGTTCCCATTCTTGCCATAATAAACCATAGTTTATTAGATGGGCTTAAAGTAGTGGTTCAAAGTAAACAATTTCCCACAATTGCATTTTTACATATCTTACCTAGTAGCAAACACAACTGAATATCCAGCTAAGCAAATGTTGCAGTAATATTCTGCTAATACAGTTTTTGAACATCATATTAAAGCCTTTAATTCATTAGTAGTAGGCCCAGCTTGTTTCTTACTGCAACAAAAAATGTCATAAGCATAAACCCAAAGACCTCTTTGGGAAAGATTTTTGCAAACAAGAACTTCCCACATTCAGATGACTTAAAATAGTAGACTGATTTAACACAGGAGCAGCATTTTCCAGGTTAGATACAGTCCACCCTGTTAAAACCTTTAACCACATTGCCACACTCACACTAGTTGTTCAAATAGGAAACTTCCTTTCATCAAAGCAGAACCAGCAGGTTTAGACTCTTTGATGATGGACAAGAAAATTTTTTTCAACCACAAGTCCATTTTTTTGCTTCTTTCCTGCTGTGTTTTGGTAAATCCAGGAATCAAAGATCCTTGCCTGAAAGAAGCCAAAAGACATGCAAGAGTGGCCCGGCACAGGAGGCTCTTTGTGCCTTTTCCAGCATTTAGGAATGAAGACAGTATACAGTTGAGTGTATGTACAGATGAATAAACATTACTGCTACCTATTACTATAGTCAGTAATGCTATTGGCATCACTACAATAAATAATCTTTAATTTTACAATCCATACATGTACAGGATGTGGATGGATATGTGTCAGTAACAGTTACTGTTGCAATGCCAGCGAGGAATTTCCTGTTTCTGATTAGTTAGAACCTAATCTACAAAAATGCATTTAATAGGGCTGAGTAAGCTCACTCATGTTCAGTATAATAATATTTTACAGTTTGATGGTCCTCTGTTTAGGCAGGTCTGCAAAAGTAATAAAGATGTGTTTAAGTACACTTTATTTTCAATCTGGCAACTTGTTCATGTTGCATAATAAGGACCCTTTCTGGTAAAATCACTTACATTCAGAAAACCTTGCACGGACCAAACCTCAAGTACATGCCTCTGCAACAAGGGAAGCCATAAGTTAAAGGAAAGGCATAATGGAAGTAAAGCGACGTGTGATTGGATGAGCATATCACCATAAGCGTATTTTTTGCTTATATATTTTTTTGTTTGCTTACTCTTTTTGCCCTGCCTTGCAACTGCCAGTAGTAAATATAAAGGTAAAACAGAAAAAAAAAAACAAACAAAAAAAACGGAAAACAGGGCCAACTGAATCACTGTACAGATGAAAAACCTAAACCTTCGAACCTCCCACTTAATGTTACAATCCTTAGGTGAGTTTTTGGGTTTCTTTTGTGTCTGTATTTTCATTTCCCTGTTGTTTATGCTCTCTTTAAATAAATTATGCAGGGATAAAAGGAGCTGAGGGGGCACATTCTTTTCCACAATCCATCCACAGTACAATAATCCATGAAGAGGTAAACATCTCTGTCAATGAGCCAGAAATCTGGTGATGTGTTCAACCATGAGAGTGTTTTAATGGAAAGCATTCGATGCCATGCGGGCTGATGAGTCCAATCAGCAGACAAGACCACCAGCTCCATCCACTGGGCTTATTTTATGCACTGCCATCATGTTCTGTCCAAAAACGCCCTTTCCTTCTACAGGTACTAAATACAATGCAACACATTGGGCAGCAGTGATAAACCTGTCTTTAGCCTTTAAAGCTGCTCAATAACCATTCAACACATGGCTGTATGAAGAAAAAAACAGATCACATTCTTGGCAACATGTCGGTCTGTCGTCCTGCAGGTTGGGAGGGTTACTTGAGAACGGGTGAGGGGGTAAACGCGCCTGCTTGTTCCTTTACTTAAACTCCGGGGCTCAATGCAAACCTAATGCTGCACTCGTGGTCAAATAAGATGATGATAACTCCACTGAGTGACTGTACAGACTATTTACAAAGAATACATTGTTGACTCAATAAATATCTTCATGTGTAAAGTATAAAAAAAAGTCCACAGACATGATGCACTGTCAAAATTATGATTTGTGGTAATTCCTGGGAGCTGGAGCTATGCTCGTCTTGAATTTTATTTCTTGTAGTGTGAGTCTGAAAGCATCGTGAGAAACATCTCAGTTCTGGCTGATGTACACTAAACCAAAAACATTTAGCTATATTTTTATATACAATGATGTGAAACAATTTATTTTGTTTGCTTTGTTTCCTACATTTATCAGATCATAAAACAAATTTTAAAAATGAGACCAAGTAAACCCAAGTAAATGGTAAATGGCCTGAACTTGTATAGTGCTTTATCAAGTGCCCAGAGACTCCAAAGTGCTTCACATTACAGTCAGTCATCCACCCATTCATACACACATTCACACACTGACAGTAGTAAGCTACATTGTAGCCACAGCTGCCCTGGGGCACACTGACAGAAGTGAGGCTGCCACACAGGCACCACTGAGACCTCTGACCACCATCAGTAGGCAAGGCGGGTGAAGTGTCTTGCCCAAGAACACAACGACTGAGACAGACATAGCGGGGGCTCGAAACAGCAACCCACCGGTTACAAGAACAAGCCCTGCCACTATCATCACGGTTGCCCTAAGTACAAAATTAAGTTTTCAATTTAGGATTTAGACCAATCACTCCACATGTGAAAAAGTAATTGCCCCCTAAACCTCATAACTGGTTGTGTTACCCGACATCAAGTGTTTACAATATCTGGGAAAGAGTCTTGGTCCATTCTTCTTTACAGAATTTCTTTTCAGCTGCGTTGGAGGGTGTTTGGGCCTTTTAATGGTCATGCCACAGCATCCGAACTGGATTTAGGTCTAGATATTGACTTGTTGACCATAAAAGCTTTTATTTAGGTATTCTTTTAAACCATTTATAGTTGCACACTGGACCGTTGGCAGTGTATGCCACTTTTGCCCTGTCTCTTTCTTATTGTTGAATCAAGAACTCCAACCTTAAGACAACCTTGAGACAATTGAGGCCTGCAGGGTTTTAGATGTTGTTCTTGGTTGTTGTGTTGACCTCATGCATGAGTCGTTGATGTGCTCTTGGAGTAATTCTGGTGGGAAGGTGACTGTCTGATATAAAAATGACAAACTGTGACAAAACAAATCAAAAACAAAAGAAATATGTAAGGGGATGAATACATTTTCGCATTTGTAAACTCCACCTTCTGCACATATTGAACAAATCCTGGAGGATTTTTTTTTTACAGAAACGTTGTCCTAAATGCATACGAGCCTACAGAAGTTGTAATTATACTTTGCTGTAACTCCTAAAAATATTGCAGAACTTGTATTTTCTTTCATTTAAATGTTCAACTTAATGACATAAGAGAAACAGCCTCAGTTTGAAAGACTAGAGGGAAAAAAGTTGGAGGTCAAAGCTGTCATTTGTGTATCAAAAGCTGATGAAATAAATGTACTTTGACAAAAGACTGCAGGCATCCTTATAAGGAAGGTTATTAGAGATGTTTACACAAGTATTTGACAGACCCTTAACAAAAAGGCTTGTTATTGCTATAAAAACAGCACAGAAGGTACTCTGAAACTTTTTCTTTGCCTTTTACAGAGCCAGTTTTTCACCTGCATGTTTGAACTTGTGTTCTTAGTTCGAAACATTTAAAACACGAGTTGTAACAACAAACAGACTGCCATAGTAGTGATGGAAAATCAATTATAATGCAAATTTTCCACAGGGAATGTATGTGTTGGCTGATGAGAAAGTTAAAGAACTAAAAATAACAAACATAAACTTAATTGCCCAGCGGGAAAAAAATACCACATTATACATACAGAGAAGTCTCCATCATGCTCCAGGACAAGCTATGTGACCAAAGATGGAATAATAAACATCCAACTCTTTGAACTAAAGTCACTCAAAACACAACAAGGAAATCAGACCCTTAATATGTATGTTTTTATTGTGTCTCAGTGTGATGATGGTTTGCCTAATTGGTTTGCCTTGAAATGGAAACACCTAGTGCCAAATAGCACAAAACTTCCCAGCATTCATTTTGTCTTCAAAATAACCTTGGGAAAATCTGAACCATATTAACCAGAAAAATCTGAACCCATAATGACCTCCACATGTATTGGTAAAGATTTGTAAAAAGCCACTACATCTTTTTTTTGAGCACAATAATGTTGTGACAAAAACTACTTCAATAAATTAATGCTTAAAAACAAAATTCCTCTGGCTATATGTATTAGCATCCCTAAGGATTTCTGTAAAATAAATATAATAGAAGCATTTTAAAGATTTATTCTAAGACACTCCAGGTAGGTATGGCACAAGACAAAGAATGACTAAGCAGAAAAGTACTTTATTCTCACTGTTAAGTATGGTGGAGAACAGGTGATGCTGCAGGCTCATTTATATTTCCTAGATTCCAGGAACCTTTTAATGAAATGCTGGATTTTCTTTCAAGGCAGTGGCTACTCAGACTAGAAAAAAGAAAAGATTTACACCATCTCAAAATAATTCAAATGTCAAACATGCCAAAGTAGCTAAAGCAAACGGTATTTTACAAACCTTTAACAACAGATTAATAGCACACACACTCTTCACCGAGAATTAAAATATGATTTGTTCCTCTCTTTCATATTTGCCTGCTCCACATTGCTGGCTATGATTGGTCTTAAAACCTTTCAATTTATTACTGCCGGAGTATCTGAGGTCATAAGACTTTAACAACAGCAAATACCTGGCCTCTGGACCCCTAACTCCTGCTTGCCAGGTTTTGTCTGTTAACACTGTGAGCTCCTGAGCAATTCCAAGCATGACAAGAATGGGTGTCCAGACATGGGCTAGTCTGCATATACTATTCAGTGGTTTACAGATGGTTATTAAATCATATACAGCTCACAACTTTATAGAGCAGGGTGGATGCTTTGTGGTTGCTTAAATTATCTGGGAATACATTTTGCAGGGAAATCCATAGATACTTGATAACCAACCTCTGAGTTTGTGGTTTCATAAGAAAAGTAATAATATTATTATTTAAATAAAAATAAAATTTTTACTGTCTGAAATGCAAACTGAAATGCAAACCTAAGATGAAACATATTTTTTTATGAAAGCACTTCATCTTGCATCTTACATCTTTAATGGTTTGCTTACAATCCCCAAGAGACTGTAGTTAGTTTCTTCACATGCTGCTTTTAGCTTGCTAACTGTAGCTGTAAAATAGCATTACATGAATAAGAGTGATGGATGGTACTCCTTTAGATATGACTGTCCATGTTTTTCAAGCCTTGAAATATTTCCAAACTGTTGATTTTAAGCAAAGAAAATGTGTGCTATCCCAGAGCTGGCTGACTGGCAATGCACATGCTGCACCCTCAGAACAAACTGCTAGGAGATCTGACCCCCTTTATTTGTTTTTGCAACTTTTATTAACAAAATGTTTACAGTCTAAAAGCAAGCATGCAACCTAATCACCTGGGATCTTTGTAGACAGGATCATATTACCCATGTAAGGCCAATAAAAATCTGGTGTATACTGCCAATTATTAGCTCACTACCAGAAGCTGTTGAGAGGTTGACCTTTGGTCATGATTAAACATGATGAAACTGACAACAGCAGCTCTCTGGAGACAACGTAATGCTGGAAAGGTGGTGGAGAAAGCCACCTGGCAGCTGAAGCACAAATCTGCAAAAATTAAACCAATTTCTGACATTTGATTTTCACAGGAAAGGCTCAAGACTCAACATGAAATTCTTGGTATGATCATAGCAACATGCAAACATGGGATCAACACAGATGTAGAGGTAGCTCCTTGTTGACTTTCAGAACAAATAAACCCAAATAGGTTCTACATGCTTTTTTGATCAGAAGGAAACACGAAAACCCCAATCAACAGCCTTCCACATCAAATACTACTGGTTAGAGCACAACAAAGTGAAATAAGCCCGAAATCTTAACAACAATCAGCCAGCTTGAGCGAAATGTTTATCCCACTGAAAGAATGAGAGGAAATCACATGCTTGGAGGATTTTGTCAAATTATGGACTCACATGTGGACGCTGTGAAAACAAAAACAGAGAAATATTTCCTGCCAACATGGCACTCAGACTTTGTAAAGTCAGATACAACCAAACAAATAACAATAAAGGAATCAAGTCTGGTGGTTTGCATAAATCACAGGCACTTTTAGAAACTGAATAAACACAAAGTGGCTCATAAGTTGTATCAACTGTTTTTATTGCATTGGTTGTTTCCAGGGCTATTAATTTCAGTTGTGAGATTCAAGACATGACAGAAAATGTTGGTGAAACAAGTAATGGTACTTCGATTTTCACGGTATTAAAATATACGGAAAATCTCAAGAGGAAAAATAATTTAAGTGCCACTAGGGTGTCAAACACCCATAAACATAGTGTTAACCAGTATCTCATTTATGCTTTCTTTAGGTTACTCAGACAACATTTTAAAACCAGTAAGTTCTTCCTCAAGAAGACAGTGCTGCTGGTTTAAGAGCTACAATACATGGTTCATTGTTTTATTTGGTGACCTAAGTGATTTACCTGATTGGTTTGCTTTCAAAATAAATTCAATAAAAAAATCAAAGTCGCATATGTTGACCAGCTTGTATCATGACTGCAGTGTTTGGATTCTGGCTTGACTTGTAGCCTACTATAATTTAGGAGATAATGTCATCATATATGAATCAATGCCTGGACGTTTGAGGCTGTAGGTCCAGACAAAAGTGGATTGCTCCCTCCAGGTTGGGGGAATTCCCTTCTTATATGCTTTACAGTGGGGGGGATTTATACACTTTTGTGGGGATATTACTTGTGAACATGTCTACAGTTCTTACATCATCCTACTCATACCACAGATTATTATGCAGCTTTGTTTTCACTTTCTCCCTTCCTAGTTTTCTTCCTATGTGGCTCTCTCATCATCTCTTTCCACTTTATAACACAGGGCTGAAGGAAAGAAAATATTTGTAAGAAATGGAAAACTATCCAGGAAGACATTGTCATAATCTTACCTCAGATCAATGCATTCATTACTGCTTTTTTAATCTTCTTCTCTCATCATAGATGTACTGTTTCTGAGGCTATCTCTTCTCTTTTACTATTGAAACTTTTTCATCTGTGACACAGAGCAGGTTGCATTACTGGCAGCAAGTGCAAGATGATTAGCTGTACAGTGCACCGCTACCAAGCCTGAGTTCTCTCCTTGCCGGCATCATGTCATAACAACAGCTCCGTCAGTAAAAACTGCTGCAAGTTTTTTTTAATCCAAATTCTTCTCTGTCAACAGCAGCTTCACATCCTCAACAATAGTATAAGCTCTTCCGTCAGAGTTCCAGAATAGTTTTGTTATCATTAACAGTTTGTTGTCATTATTAGTCGCTTGGTGTTGTTAATGCCGGCCGATTTGTCCAGTATTAATAAAAACACAGGACTTCTTCGCACAGCTTTGTCAACGTCTTCCACATGTGTACTTGCAATAGCTAGGTGCATTTGTGACAGTCCTTTTCATTAATGTAACTACCATTGATTTCTCTGTGATAGGTTTTTTGAAAATAGGACACTCCATTTCTTTCATGAATTCAACCAGGTGACAAATATTTGCTTTGGCCAATTTGTTTTCTGTAAAAAAGTAGGCAGTTTTTAGAATCTACTTAATTTCCTCTACCCACTACAACTGCACATCTTCAATAGCTTTAGCCATCAAAGCTTTTGGTGCATCTGCCTCTTTTTTTGCTGAATCTGCCTCTTTTTACCATCCAAATCACAATAACTGATCCGAATCACCATCCAAATGGCATCGAAAAGTAGATTTTTTTGTAGCAACAGGTAGTAAAATGCACAGCACAGTACATTTTAAAAATGGCGCAGTTCATTTCATCATTATAATGTTCAAGCCACGAATATACTCTGAGCCAGTTAGCCTGAAACTCATCTTTGGACTGCTTGGTAATGTTACCAACACTAACGCTATCTGCCTGAGGATCTGGAGGATTGGAGGTTCTTCCTGACATTGCTGCCATCAACACTGCGCTGGATCTTTCTTGTGGTGATTTTTTGGAGCAAGTTCCCCTTTAGTTGAGAGCAGTAAATGCGTGATATCGTAAATATCGCAAAAATGTGCTGATTATTTTAAATTGTATTTTTTTTTTCTTTTTCTGTACATGTTTTGTTTTAAATCCATCAGAAAAATATTGTGTCTCAGTTTATTTTACCCAAATCCCATGAGGGAGCCATGGGCCCCTGTTTCACCTAAGAGTTTTTGAAAAGACATCTCTGCCTCATCCTCATCTGTCTGCACATCTAATCTTCACTGTCTGCTCTTGAATCGGCTGAAAGCTTTGCCTATGTCCCAGTTGAGGCTATTTACCTTACAGTGGAGTTTCAGCATGCATCAGCAAAAAATGGCACAACCCTCTCTTCAAAAAACCGTCTAAAACTACAGGATAATCAAACAGACTTGACAGTTTTAAAAATGTTTTTTTCATGTATAAACATCCTTGTTCAGTGGTTTGCGTGACTATGCACTGACTGTGTCCATTCATAAGGTTGAAGATGCAGAAGATACATGTATTGAAAGTAAGACAGTTTTTTTGTTGATGACCATGTTGGTTTAGGTGCACTGAGAAAGAGACAAACATGAACTGACTTGCAATCAGTACTACTGTACATATGTAGGTTTTAATATGTATACATAGATAAACCCAGATACAAGTATTTACATACACTGTATAGAAAGAAACATTTTTCCTCACTGTCTGTCATTAAATCAGACAAAGCTTTTCCTGTTTTGGCTCAGTTAGGATAACCAACATTATTGTTATTTTTTTAATGCCACAATAATGAGAGTTTTCTGGAGAATTTTTCCACACTTTCTTAGATTACTGTGCCTGTAAACAAACTGGGAAAGCCCAGGTGATGATGATACCATCGCTTTGTAGGATTCTGACAGGTCAATCCCCCAGTTAATTGAGTTAAATGGAGGCACACCTGTTAAGGAATCGCCTTAAAATCAGTGCTTTCTTGATTGGCATCTTGAAAAAAAATCGGAAGAAATCAGGCAAGATAAAAGGTTGAGAACTGTGGATCACCATAAGTCTGGTTGATTGTTTGGTACCATTTCCAGATGCCTGAAAGTACCATGTTCATCTCTTCAAACAATTATATGAAAATATTAACACCAAACCATAATACTTTTTATGAAGGAGACAAGTTCAGAGATAGACATGCTTTGGTGTCATTATCCACAGTGAAATTAGTTTTTTCATGGGTTTAAAGGCAACTCATAAAGGAGGAAGCCATTATTCCATGAACAACATTAAAAGCCAGATTACAGTTTGTAAATGCCCTCATAGAGAAATTATTAATTTCTCAAGGCATGTCCTGGTCTGATGAAACTAAAACTTAAGTGTTTGTCCACAATCGCCATCATTACAGTTGAAGGAAAAAAGGGGAAGCTGAGCAACAGGAAAAACAGGACTGTGGGAGCTGTATGAACCGAAGCTCCAGTATGTTCAATGTGTGAGCGAACAACCTAGATGACAAAGTAGGCTCTCCTTTCCTTTTTACTGTGGAAGTATTGATGGATGAAGCTAACAGATAAAAGTGGTTTCCACACTTTGAACTTCCCTTCTTTTTAATTTTTTTTTTACTTATCATTGGATTTTACAAGTTAATGTGCTTGGGGACAACATCTAAATCAGAGTTAGCAATATGGGCCAGTAGCAATATAGTTCTCTGTATTTTGCATTTCAAACATGCATATTTTTGCATTAAACATGGTAGGAACATGTTCACAAAAGAGGTTGTGCAGTTGCATGTGATTGAAAGATTCAGTGAGATACAAATTATTAGAAGTGAAAATGTTAGGGGGTAGAGCCATGTACAGAAGTTTTTTAATCCTCGATGCCAAGTACATCTTTGTGCACAGGAGTAGGTCAACTGAGCCAAAGCAAAGGGGAAATTTGAAAATGTACATATTTAACACATATTTGGGGCTGCACGGTGGCGTCTGCATGGAGTTTGCATGTCCTCCCGGTGTGTGCGTGGGTTCTCACCGGGTACTCCGGCTTCCTCCCACAGTCCAAAGACATGCCTGTTAGGTTAATTGGTCACTCTAAATTGCCCTTAGGTGTATGAATGAGTGTGTGCATATAGTACACTATAGTACACTATAGTACACAGTACACTATAGCTTGGCATCTTATTCAAATTCCCTAATTCCACAAAAAATTAAAGGGGTATTTCACTGGTTTTTAAGGAGTCTAAACTTTCTAAAGCTAAAATACTTAGACTGGTTAAACCTGAACTGGATCATTCTACATAAAACATAGATTCTAGTAGTGGTAGATAAAAAATATTTCTCTTTGTGAAAACTTAAAAAAGAGAATTTTGCCTTTGCATCAAGACAACCTTAAATGAGAATCATGTAGGCTGCAGTATATAGATGGGTCGAACCAGGACTAAATTATTTTACACAACAGATTCTTTGAAATACAGTTTGGATTTGTGAAAATAAAAAAGGAAATTCCTACTTTTCCTAATAGTTTAAAGGTCTCACATAAATTATGCTTCTTGTCTTTTTTTTTGTGGAACCAACATTGTGTATTGCACATCGGGCACAGAGAAAGGGGATCACCCAGGGCGCCATTTTGCAAGACCCTTCAAACATGTTCTTAAGAGCAGCCAAGAACTTTCTTTTTCTTTTTTGTTTGTTTTCATAATAATACACAAGAAGCTGTGTGGAGTCAAACCTCTGTGTCACTTAGCAAAGTATTAATCGAGTTGCTACTTGTTTGAGAGCCAGTGCTCTAAAAGATTTTGGAGGTTGTATAACAAGAGAGATTTCTCTTTGTGCAAAAACTGATGAAAATGCATTAAAGGTTCTGAAGGTGTCCAATTTGTGAGACTCAAAATTGCATCTTTGGTTTATGAGGCTCACATTGTCCTGTTGTTTGTGTTTTTGATGTTGATCAAAAATGACCGTGAATATTATGGAAGCAAATCGTTACCATATTTCAAATGAAAAAGCATTTTCAGAAATGCTTTTTCATTTTAAGAATGTGGCTGCATTGTTTGACTCATAAATGAAATTAGTAATCAATAATCCTATTTGC
>JAHUTJ010050605.1:0-19264 GCA_036250325.1 Characodon lateralis
ACTCTGCTCTTACTGGTGCAATGTGCAATCAATGAAGACTGGCTACCAGGCTGGTCCAATTTAGCCATGAAACCTCCCACACTAAAATGACAGGTGTTTCAGTTTCATTGTCCAACCCCTGTAAGTGAATATGCATGTGGATACCTGCAGGGAATAAACACCCAGGATGGATCAAGTCCTAACCTTAACACGACAGGCTGCAGGAGGAGATAAAAGTACAACGCTGTACAAAAGTCTAAATAAATTAAATCCTTTCCTACCTGCCGTTCAACGCAGCATGAGTGGATGTTGTGCTGTCTACTAGTGTTTTGAGTCTTGTTTTTACTTATTTACTATTTTGGTCCACCATTTGCTGTATTTAAATGTGCTTTATAAATAAATTAGTTTGGATTGGTTGAATTCTTTGAAATACCAGTTATGGTATAGACAGGACAAATGAATGAAAAAGCATCCAAAGGTTACAAGAAAGTCTGGCACCATGGAAGCAAAGAAAGAAGACATTATGGTCATAATTTGATATGTTTGCACAGTGCTCCAACTCTTTCACTTTGTCCTGTTTTTATCCATTCCTTCTCTTTAAAAATATTTTACTACAATTTCTAGTGTTGCTGTTTGTTCCTCTAACAGGCAGTAAAGTGCACTGAAGAGAGAACTGTTAAAGTTGCATAAAATGTGGTCTGGGAAATGATATCGCTACTCAAATTGTGCAATTAGCCTCAACCCCAAACATGTTCAAAAAGGAAGACTCTGAATCTGGAGTCTGATTCTAATTAAACTGAATCTGATTCAGCTCTTAAATGCTACACCTTATTTTGAAGCTACTTTGGTCTAAAACTGTCAGCAAAATGTACATTTATTTCAGTTTACTAAAAAAAGTAAGAAAAGTTTAAAATTGATTAAAAAAAATGTTTTTTGGATGAAAAACGTTTTGTTTAATGGTGTATAAATGAAAAAAATATCCCTAACATGACAGGTTCCACAGCTTTGAGAGAAGCACTAGAGGACTCTTTATTATGTGACAAAGCACACTGTTTTCAGTCTATAATCTGTGCTCGGTATGATCAAATTTATTTATGCCTTTAGAACAAGCCATTGCAGAAGAGCAAGCAGCTTGACCTCATGTCGCTGTTGTAGCAGAAGAGCCTTTGAATGGACCCTTGAACTCCCTGCAGTGTTAGAAGACGTGTTATTTTACTGGTCTGACATGGATTTGTTGGTTGTTGACGTCGTGCTGACATGATAAATCAGGTTGTAGTAAGCATGAGCTGTCAGAGGGACGGTAAAATGTTTGCATCGCTTCACCCTGTTAAATGTGAACCCTCACTTCCAGCTGACAATCACTTTTCTTCCCCCGCTCTTGACCTTTTGACCTGTTATTCTCTTACTCATCACTCCATCGTACAGTTCTCTGACTGTATTTTCATAATCTCTCACCTCTCAGCTCCGGATGACTCAATCTGTCTTTCCTCGCATCTGCTCCCTCCTTTCTTCACACTCTAGTCATTTTCTTCCACTTCTATTTTTCCCTGCAGTTTGATATTAAATGCATGTTTTTTTCCACTGTGGTGAGATATCAGACTAGAAGTTTTCCCAGGAGATTTTAGCACATATATTGACCTTTGTGCAATACTTTGTTTTATAGCCAGAAACCGGAAAACCAAAGGAGGAAATAACTCTTCTCTGATTCTGAGGCCAAAAGAAACAAGGAGCTTTTTTCTGATGGAAGATCAGAATTTTATAAGTAAAGATATGAAATTCATTGGATTTCAGTAACCTTAGGCACACAGGTTCAGATGCGTATTTAAATGTATTCTTCTGTCTTTAACCTTTCTTTCTCACACACATCTCTACATCGCTTTTCGATCTCACATCCACACCCTCTCTCCGCCTCCTTCGCTCCTCTGTGCTGCCACCCACCCACCAATGTATTAGAGCTGACATTATGCCCATAAATGTGGATTTATTTAACCTCTTGTAATGCACTTTCACACTGTTTGAATTCCCACTGAAGGAAGTGTGAAAGTTATCTGTATGAATATGCAAACACATACAGTGCCTTGCAAGAGCATTCAAACCCCTTTTTTTACATTGTCTCACGTTACAGACACAAACCTTAATGTTTTTACTGGGATTTTATGTGGCAGACCAACAAAAAGTGGTGCGTAATTGAGAAATGGAAGGAAAAGGATACATGGCTGTCAAAATGTTGTCACTCTGAAGTAAGAAACTCTGGAGGAGCTGCAGAGATAAAGAACTTGGGTGGGAAAATCTGCTGACAGGAAAACAGCTGTGCACTCAACAAATCTGCCTCCTATAGTGGGGTCACATTAGGAAAGCTACTGTTGAATGAAAATCATAAGGCGTCAATGTAGGAGACACAGCAAACATGCGGAAGAAGGTGCTCTGGTCAGATGAGACCAAAGTTGAAGTTTCGACCCTACATGCAAAACCGTAGAATAAAACTAACTGCACATCACTTGATCCTCATTGTCAGACATGGTGGTGGCAGCAGCATCCTGTGGGAAGGATGGATTGGAGATAAATGCAAGGCAATTCTGGAGGAAAACCTGTAAGAGGCTAAAGACTTGAAGATTTACCTTCCAGCATCATAATGTTGGAAGGTAATGCAGCCAGAGCTACAATCAGAATGGCCCAGTCAAAGTCCACACATAAATCCAATTGAGAATTGGTATCAAAACTTGAGATTTGATGTTGACAGAAATTTTCTGTGTGCAAAGCTGGTAGAATCTTTTATATCACACTTGGTGTTGGTTTATCACATGCAGTCACAGCAGAATCGTTAATTTTGAATGTGAATAAATCCAGAAAACTTTGCAAGCTTCTGGGTGAGATTCCTGACAGCTTCCTTTCTAATTCAGTTCAGGCTTTCATCATCGATCTCATTCCCTTGCTGTCGTGACTTTAAAACATGTCATTAGCTGTTGCATGTTTGACTACTTTACTCCTGCGCACACACACGAAAACACCCATGATTAGTCTCCTTTCAGATTGAAACCCCTGACTCATTACCCAGTTATGCTCTTATATTTTATTCTTGCACTGCTCACTATTTGTCATTTTTACCTCGCCCTGCCGGCTCTGTTTCTGTCTCCCAGGGTGTCTGTGTGTGACGAAGACAAGCTGACACATAACGAGTTCATTGGGGAGTCAAGGGTGGCCCTGCGCCGCGTGAAGCCTGACCAGACCAAACACTTTAACATCTGTCTGGAGCATCCACCTCCTGTGAGGAAGAGAGAGAATAAAACACAGGAATATGGGGAGGCAGGGTGAAAACAGCAAATAGGGAAATAAATGTGCAAGAGAGAGAGAAATGGCTGGTGGGACATTTTGAGTGAATATGGACAGACAGGGGGGACAAGGGGTGACAAGAAAAAGTTGAAAGTGTTTCCACGCCGCCAGGGATGCCTCAAAACATCGATATTTATCAGTCCACTATGATGCTTACCTCACATCTGGGTCCCATTATTTCTTAAGTGTCTGAACAAATGATTCCAGAAGCAGCTGTCTTTAAACACCTCAGGTCATCCAAAATGTAACACATAGTGCTAATTGTTTTTATGTTACCTCAGTAAATTTAGATGGAGCTACTCTCCTGCAACCTTTTAGCTCCATCCCTTCTGCAGCACACCTGAATCATCTAGTCATTCAGCTCTGCAGAGACCTCCCTCTGATTCAAGTGTGTTGGAGAGGAGACACATCTGAAAGCTGCAGGATAGCAGCTCTGAGGACTGGACTCAGACATCCCTGATGTACTGAGATCATCCCATTTATTATGTGTCAGAAAACTCACAGAGGTAAAAATAATTACATATGGGGCTTTGGTCACAGAACATTTCTTGAAGCTGTGACAAAAGGAGGGTTTGTAATTAGTTTTAAGTCCCTTTCTGTGTTTGTCATCCAGGTAAACTGATTGTTCTTATTCCACCCAGCATAACTCTAACTATTCCAAACTAAACAGTAAACAATCATTTTAATGATTCACATCTTTAAACGTAAACACAGTATTTATTAAGTCGTCTTCGAACAGTGGAAAAACAGTCTGAACACAGTTTTGGTCTGTGAGACCTCTACTCCAGGGGTGTCCAAAGTGCACCCTGGGGGCCATGAGTGGCCCCTTGGAATAAATTAATGCGGCCCCTGATTACCATTCAAGAATGATACAAAGGCAATTGATGCCTTTACTGGGAAATTTAATTCTCCTTAAACTAGGAGCTTTAAGCATGTTTTTTGCTTTTTTTAAATTTGATCATTAATAGGACCACAAAAATTCAGTTTTTTTACTTTTACTCAAAGCAGGCGGCCCACAGAGGTGAGTAGCCTCTACTCAACTAGTTACATTTACTTGAGTAACACTTTGAACAAAATCTTTGTCTACGAGTAGTTCTACAGCAACATAGTTTTTACTTCTACATGACAATATTATTTTAAAGTATTGCTAGTATTGCTTGATTACAATTTCTGGCTGCTCTACCCAGCTCTAGTCACTTCAGTGAATGAGGAACAAACACATTTTAACCAAAAATGCACCAGACATGGACCATTTGGAGGTCAAGTAAACATAAACAGTAGATATTTTCACTGAAAATACTTTCCACTACTCTAACCTGCCTAGATTTGTTGTTTTGTAATAACGCTTATTTCTTTCTCATTTTTATTTTATTCCTGAAAATACCTTTCTTACTAGATATTTTTTGTTGGCCTGATTACACAAGTTTAACCAATTAGATCAAACAGTTCCTCAGTATACAAGTAGCATTTTTACCAACACTTTTTTGGCTCTTAAGTAATTAGTTTTGGATGACTACGTTTTACTACTACTTGAGTGAAAATATACTGAAGTAATGCTACTCTTTTTGGACACTCTACCCACCTCTGCGCAACCATTCAGGGAAGGGTTTTTCAAAGGAAGGGTGACCCACATCCAGTTCTGGTGCTAAGCCACTAGAATTTTGTTCTCTAGACTAAAATAAAAAACAAGTTGACACAAAACTATCAGGAAATTGTATGACTTTCTTTTAATAAGCCAAACATGCAAGGCCTGAGGTCTACAGTGATTCTGTGATCCTTGTTCCACAAAAATCAGGCTACTTTGTTTCATTAAAACATTGCAAGTCTAATTTTTGTGGTCCTTGAGTACTTTGACCATGCCATGTCGGCCCTCGTGTTGAAAGGTTCGGACGCCACTACGTTGTCATTTGTGAAAACAAAATAAAGACGAGCTTAAGTTTCTTAGAAATATTGTTAAAATCTCATCTTGTGAGCTGAATGTTAAACCCCCTAATCAATAAGTAAGTGCATATAGGACCTGCTTCTCACTATTATGTAAGAATTTACACTAAGTGTTATAAATGGGGGCCAATTAATTTGAACCAAAACAAACAGAAAGGACTGTCTGGGATAGTCTTTTTATGAGAAGAATTGAATTTTTTGATATATGCACTTTAAATAGAGGCCAAATAACAAAACGACGGGAGCAGATTAAATTCAGTATTTTAGATATGTAGTGTTTTTTTCTGTTTGATATGCTTCAGTTTATATTGACCCACCGACTATGTCAGTGGCCCTTCAAAATTACAAAGAGAGAATCGTGTCTCCCCTTATAGCAGACAAATAGATTTTTGGGCAGGCTAAATGTCAGCCAGGTCACGCGTGTGAAATGAGTGCTGAGAGATCAGAAAAATGAAAGGTGAGGAGGAAGAGCGAGAGGCAAGGGGTGGTCGTCAGAGAGAGGAGAAACAAATGGATTGAAAAAATAAAAGGCGTAGCAGGGGGGCTGGTGTGTATGAAACGAAGTGGGATGGTGCTGGGGTTTTGTTCTTCATGTGATTGAAAGCTCTGCTGGTATTAGATTATCCCTGTGAGGCCGTGGCCACTCTGCGATCAAACAGTAAAGCCCTTCTGTCATCCTGTGAGCCAGATGCTGTTTCAGTCCTCGAACTTTTAAAAGTGGCTTCGCCTCCAGACTGATAGATCTGTCCCTGTCTCCTCATCCTTCTGTTGCTCCCTTGTCACTCATCCTCTTCTAACATTTATCTTCTTCTCTTGCTTTTGGTCTGCTCTGCCTCCAGCTGCCTTCGCCGACAGCGACAAGCACAGCCCTGAGAGGAATCTCCTGCTACCTGAGAGAGGTGAAACTTTAAGTCCTCTGTTTGTTTGCTTCATTGTGCTTCTCCCTCTGTCCGTCTCTAAACTACTCTGCATAAATTAGATGAGGAGGGAATTTTAGTGCTTGGCCCAGGCTTTGACAAACATTCGGTTTCATTTATCAGCATTTATTTTGTAAGCATCTATTTTCCAGATGTCTGTCAGCTATACAAGCATCCCTTAAACACTGGCTGCTGCTCTTCAGAGGATAAGTCACCCAATGCGACTGATACCAAAGTGATTAAATATATCAAAAACAGCTATTTTGTACAGAAGCTCTGTACACCAAAATTCACAGCCTAAAGGCATGAGAATTGATCGATCTGAAAACAGTTTGGGATTTTAAATGTTTACATAATTTCTTATGCATGTATATTATTGAATAGGCATCTGAACTGATGCTGCATCTTGGCTTTGGTCCATCTAACAGTGCAGGAAATGATCCAGTTAATTTCACACTGTACTAAATAAAAAAAGAAAGAAAGACCTAATATCTGATTAATGTAAGCATGTGATGCAATAAATAATTATTTCCAATGTTAAAAAAGATCTACAAATACATTTGTTTTTTAATATACATATATGTACTTAAATACTTATATGTAAAGTTTTTCTATTATTCAAATTGCCCCTAAAAAAAACCAGCTGCCTCCTGAAGTCCACAGGACTGTAGAGTCCCGCTGCCTGTTCCTGGCCTCAGAAGTTTTCGTGAGCAAACAACATGATGAAGTCCAAGGAACACAGCAGGCAGGTCAGGGAGAAAGTTGTGGGGAAGTTTAAAATATCCCGCAGAGCTCTGTTCAGTTTATCGTCTGAAAATAGAAAGAGGATGGGACAACTGCAAGGCCTCCAAGATTTGGCTGTATACCTAACCTAAGCTGACAGGCTGAGCATGGGGGGTATTATTCAGATACATGGTGGTGACAGCATCATGCTGTGGGGATTTTTTCTTCAGAAGGCACAAAGAAGCTGATTAGGGTTGATGGGAGTATGGATAGAGCTAAATACAGAACAGTCAGTCATAATGGAATGGTTTAAATCTAAGCATTTTAATGAGTTAGAATGACCTAGTCGAAGCCCAGGCCCAAAGCCAATGAAGAGTCTGTGGCAAGACCTGAAAAATGAATGTTTGCAGTCACTCTTAATTCAAACTGACTGAACCTGAGCTTTTTCACAAAAGAAGAATAGGCAAAAATGTCCGTCTATAAGGTAAGGTAAGGTAAGGTAAGGTAAGGTAAGGTAAGGTAAGGTAAGGTAAGGTAAGGTAAGGTAAGGTAAGGTAAGGTAAGGTAAGGTAAGGTAAGGTAAGGTAAGGTAAGGTAAGGTAAGGTTTAGTATCTTTAGTATTTGGTAGATATGCCTGTTAAAGTGTATGACTGTGTATGACTTGGGGGGAACATTTGGGGCTTCCTTCCACAAGTTTGGCCCATTCCTCCTCCTGACAGAACTCTTGTAACTGGGTCATTATGTCAAACATTTTCATTTTAGTTTCAATAGACCACAAGACCTGTCTCCTAACATAACATAAGGGTGTATTTGCAAACTGTAATTTGGTTTTGTATGTTGGGCTGCATGGTGGTGCAGTTGGTAGCACTGTTGCCTTGCAACAAGAACAGAGTTTGCATGTTCTCCCTCTGCATGCGTAGGTTCTCCCCAGCTACTCCAGCTTCTTCTCCTAATTGGTCACTCTTTATTGCCTTATGAGAAATGAATGTGTGTGTGTATGGTTGTTCATCCTTTGTCTCTGTGTTGCCCTGTGATGGAGTGGTGACCTCTACAGGGTATACCCTGCTTCTCGCCCAATAACTGCTGGAGACAGACACCAGCTCCTTACAACCTTGCAAGGACAAGTGGGTGTAGACCATGGATGATGTTGCTTTTTGAGTAAAAGCTTCTTCTCTGAGTGGCCTTTCAGCCCATGTCAGTACAGGACTCTTATCAGCTTCAGAAAGCATCTTCACAAGGTGTTTTGCTTCTAGTCTGGGGTTGGTTCAGACATTTAGCACCATCTCTGGGAAACAGAACCTTTCTTCTTTCTAAATGGTGTTTGTACTTGCATAATCATTCGAACAGCTAAATGTGAAGCATCTGGAAATTGTGCAGGAGAATGAACCAGACCTTTGGAGGACCGCAGTTCTTTTCCTCAGATCTTGAGTGGTTTATTTTTTATTGTCCCATGATGTCACACAAGGCAGCGGTGTGTTTGAAGTGTTGCCTTAAAATACATCCACAGGTGTGCATGCATTTAACTCAAATGTTGTGAATTAACATATCAGAAGCTTACAAAGCCATGATGTCATCATCTGGGTTTTCTCAAATTGTTTTTAGGGCATAGAAATCTTTGCATGTAAACCTTTCAAAAAAATTTGAAGAAAATAATTAAAAAGTAATTAAAAATAGCTCAACAAACTCAGTCTTTATTCTGACAAATAGAAATGGTTTTGGTAGTACTAGCTGCATTTAAACAGGAAAAAAATTGTCTTGTTTTATTTCAGATAGTGAGAAAAAAGGTTATGTGTCTTTTTATATAGTTGATGTACATCTCTGGTTTCAACTGTACTTGTGATACTTCTTTTATTCTTCCCAGATCCGTTTATATGTCCTCTTGAACCACATTATATCCAGGATTGCTCAGCTGTCACAGACTTATTTGACTAAAAAAGAAACACACTTTTGCCCTACTTACACTACTATATACACAGAGGACATCAGCATATCTTACCCCAAATGTTATTGGCACACAGAAAAACAATAGTGCAATCTTTCCACTGGCAAAGACGCATCTCTGACCAACTGAAAGACCAGCTTTTTACCTCATTTTAAAGCACTTTATGCATCCTGGTATCTGGGTTTTTCTATGGATAAGACCAAACTGCTATAATAGCGTTTGACAACACGTGGAGTGACAGGGCAGATTCGAAGTGACAGATGAAAGAAAGAGGCAGAAACAGAGGAGAGGAGAGGGGAAGATGTTTTCTCAGGCCCATGACTCACCCTCCTATAGCCTTCAGCACACATGCATCTATGTTATTTATAGACAAGATACATGTTTTGCTCTTTAAGGATTTGAATCGCTGCAAGTGCACAATTTTTACCCTCTGTCTCTGCTTTTCCTTTGTGATACTACAACCGTCTCTGCCTTGTATCTCTAAATCTCTCATTAAGTCTTATCTTTAAGTTATGAGGTAGTCTGCACGACGATCAATATGCAACACGTCCGACCATGCTGCTGCCTAATTGTCCCCACAGCTTGCTTCTTTCTTCATCATAATTCCTTCCTTCTTTCTTTCCGAGGAAGTCAACATTACTGCCGGCAGCCTGTTTGCCATCTGTCACCTCTCAATGAGTTGGAGGCTTTGAAAACTCGCAATCAGAGAGGATGACTTGCACCAAATAGCTGGTGGTACAACGGTGCAGACCTTCACAGATCAATAGAGAGCAACTCATTAGGCGGGTGAAAAATAAACAGTCAGCCAGCTGCAAACAGTGAGAAATGAACAGGAAGGAGGGATAATTTGTTGGGTGAGGTTGCAAGACAGAAGAACAAGGTGAGGCACTCAGCAGATTAATGAAACACCCTTGAATCTGGTAAAAGATGTAAGGTTTTACTTCAGTCCACTTAATGAGACCGAGAGGACCTTATGGTGCTCTGGTTTAGGCTTGGTTAAAAAAATCTAAGAATGACAGACTCTCTTTCATTGGAACATTAGATGAGACTGCATCAGCTGCTTTCATGTGGATTAGGATTGATCCCATAACTTTATCATGGCTTAAAACTAAAAACTGTCTCTGCCTGAGGTACAACTCTGCTAATGAACCTGTTCCAGTCAACCAATTCAGAGCTTTACTTATCTCTCTTTTAGCTCCTGAGGCCAAAACTGGACTTTTTAGCCTTTTAATTGCCTCTGTGTTCACAGATCAATCCGCTTCTGATTTTGTTTTTTTTATGTGGTGCTGCAGGCAGCGTCTGCAGTGTTTAATATATCAGAGTCTTTTCTGTGCAAGCAGGTATTTGTCTGGAAACAATGATCATATAAGGCAAATTCAGTAACAGTGCTTTTGATCTGACATTTCTTTCATACCATCTACCATCCTTTTGAGCTTTTAATAAAACACTTAAATTTTTTTTCAAGAGCTAGTTATACAAATCTGACCAGAATTATACAAAAAGGCTCAATTATACACATACACACCCATTTATATTTGGTTAAATGTCACTTAGCATGTTGCACCCTGACCACATGATTTTTGTAGCTATCAGAAAGCTTCTGGCTAGAAATGTGAGTACATCTCTTGGCAAAATTAGTGGTTTATTTAAATCGGTTGGTCCCCTGGTACAGACCTGCCTTTTAAGCATAGAAAACAAACTGTTAGCCTACTATATATATTCTAAAACTAGACCTGATGCGTCAGATATGTAAAGGTTTCCTTATCTGACCCAAAACATTCTGAAAATCTGTGGAAAATTTCTGCCCTTTCAGAAGCTTACTGATTTTGATGTTTGTTTGTCCTCTTCAAACACCACATGGTTTCCAGGTTCCAACCATCCAGCTCTTTATTTGAGGCGCCGTTGAAGAAGTTGGGCCTGGTCCTTTGTATTTATAATTTCAGTGTCTGAGGCAACAGAACAGACCCTCAGCATTATTGTAGGCTTGACCTCTCATGTTCTTGAGCATCCCAACCAATTTTCTTTCATCTGAGGGGACAGTTTTGGTTAGACTATTGAAGTCTTTCAACCAGATGAGGATTCAAGACACACATCAAAAATAGTTGGCTATTTACGAAGAAACCAACCTGAGCCCTAATTTAACATGTTCTATGCCAGGTTTATACTAGGCAACCGACCAATTTAAATAAACTCTACAGTTTTCTAATAGAAGTGTGAAATATCCAGTCAGACGTATGCCTGAAGCTTGCTGAAGGCTACAAATAAAAAAAATAAAATCAACAAGAAATTCAAACTCTTGCTTGGCTCCAAAACATGTGAAATGATTGCACCATGTAATGCGAACAGTTTAAATTAACCATTAAAAGACTAAAGTTTAATAGATATTCATGTCCATGAGGTGTGAGTGAAACTGTCCATTTTCTCTGTTTCCATCCCATTCTCTCCTTCAGTGGGAGACCGAGCAGCAGAGAAGTCTGGAGGAGAGGGGCCGTTTGTTGCTCTGCCTCCAGTACCTCCCCCCAAACGGTGACGGCGAATTGAAGGGTGAGGCCAAGGAGAGAGCTCGGGGTGGGCTCTGTGTGGGCGTCAAACGCTGTGCCCACTTGGCAGCGATGGATGTCAACGGCTTCTCTGACCCCTATGTTAAAACGTAAGTCTGACCTTTAACGTCCTGTTAAACTGATGAGCCAAAACAGTATAACTGCCCCTGACCCTTTAAACTCTCAATGTTTCATTTGTATCCAAAACTGACCCACATCAATTAAACTGCCTTACTGATCTGCACAAAAATTAACATTTAGTCCTGTTTCTAGTTAAACTTTCCCAGTTCTTGATTTATATTGCCTCCTGTTATGGCGAGCTGTTAACTGGAAGACACCCAAAAGCCGTTTTCTCTCAGAGACAGTCCAGCCCAGTCATCTGGCTCACCATTTGGCACTTGTCAGGTCTTTACACTTACCCAACTCCCCTGCACACATGTTCACGAACTGACTACTTAATGTCTCATATCACAGGCTGCTACTGATAGACATGCACCATGTTACAAGATAAATGGTGCAATTTATTTAATCTCTTGGGTGCCATAATATTTTGCCCTACTGGTACATATCCAAATTCAATGTAAGGCAATATTTGAACTTAATTCTTTCTGGATCCAGATGACGGAGAAAGAATTTTGGCACACTGTTAACGTTTTTTGGCGTCAGCTTACCTAAGAGTCTAACTATGATTTAATTAGGCTCAGTCGACTTTAGAAGTCTGTGTGCATCTAAAATTATTTAACTCCTAAACCAAAATATGTTTATTGGGAAAAGTATACAAGTCATACAAGAACTATTGCAATTGCGCAACAAAACTAATAGTAAACACAAATTCTACTTTTGTTGGCTACTGGAGCCTTAATATTCAACCCTTTATAAACACCCTTACTACTTAGTTGAGTACACTTTTACTGTTATGAACATTCTGTAAACGTGATTCATAGCCAAACCCCAGTTTCTGGCAGCGTTCCTGAGGAATCATAGTCTACTCCTCAAGGGCAAGGACCTGCATTTCATTTGATGGTCAACGTAATATCGTCCAGGAATTCTAAAGCCAAGACTTGGTCGGCTACACTTGAGATCATCGTCCTGTTGGAAGGTCAAAAACATGTCCAAGTTTCCACTTCTTCACAAAAGGCATGACATTTTCTCCTGGGACATCTTGATATTTGCATCTTGCCCTCTACTCACTGCAGTTTTCCAGTGCCAGAGAAACCAAAGCAGCCCCAGGGCATAACTGAGCCACTACCGTGCTTCCCTGTAAACATAGTGTTAGTTTCAGCATATGCTTCATACAGTTTTCTTGTGCTTTTGGTTGAGTAGTGGTGTACCTTTTGGAGACAAAACATGGATCATCATGGATCATGGACATCAGTGTTTTTGTTATGAGCCTTACTGTAGAAAACTGAAATATCAGTTATCCACTGCCAACAGATCTTGCTGCAATTCTTTTGCAGTCAGTCAAGAGTTTTTGACCTCCTACCTCTTCAGGAGCCTGGTGTCAGCTGTTGATAACTTACTCTTTTGGCCATGTCCAGGTGATCTAGTAACTGTTCCTTTACACCTGTGAACTATGCTTCCAACTGCATCTCTAGAAGCATTCAGCAACTTTGTTGTCTTTTTGTGTCATTTTCCTTGTTTGTGAAAGGCAATGGTCTCTTCTCTAAACTCTTTGAAAGATTCTCTTGACGTATATGTTGATGTGTGCATATTTCTTACATGCACAATCACAATCAACAACACAGGTATTTGAGATGTTACATCAGGGGCACCTAGGAACACTGCACATGTTCGTTCTTATAAGGACTTCTATTCAGGGAAATGATAGTTCTAAAATGGGAGTAGTCATTGAAAGCAGGATTTAGTGATGAGTAAAATTCATTTTTAATCATAGTTTTATTTAACTGTTTTGCCTATTCTTTTGTAATTTGTGTTTAGGGGGATGAATACTTTTAGTTGCCAAGTCTGAGATGCCTTAATGTAGGTTCCAGTTTTTCTGGTTCTGGGTCCAAACCATTTTCCTTGCCTGGGGCTTTAGGTGATGAATATGAGACATCCAGCTTAGATTGATACACTGACAGTTCACACCTATTTCAGGATGACCTCTCCAACCTGCCCCACTTTATCACCTCCATACCTGTGTTTGGTCTTATGAGGCCCTTTACACGTTCACAATTTGATCACATTTTGTAGCCATTTTTGAGTGATAGATGCTTTGGGTTAATTCCACGGAGGGCTATGGTGACAAGTTTCTGTTTCATACGTGGAGGCTATTTTAAAATATGTTACTCATTTATCAAGGTAATCACAACATGTCTGTATTGACAGCTTAAAAAATACACTGATATAAATCTCACAAAATGTCATGTTTGGGTCCTATTTTTTAGCGATGTTGTTAGTGTCATAAGGTCTTCTGGAGTTTCATTACTCACTGATGACAGAAAAATGTTAGTGTGTGTCACTGTCTGCGTGTCAGTGGTTCCACCAGGGAGGGCAGGAAGGTCCTTGAGTTGAATTATGCAACTTGACAGAATGTGAATAAATGAGATGTAAAATCCCTTTGTGTTGTCACTGAGTGGTGATCGCTGTTGTTGCCTTGAGGTTGTTAATGTCATGAGTAGAAGAATAAAACAAACAGCCATAGCACACTGCAAAAATGCATTTTTCTTTAACTTACAAATGTTTCTAGCAAGAATGTTTTAATTTTATGTTTAAACTACAAAGAAAATAGAGTTTCTGGGAATTTTTAGGTATGCACCGAGAAGCTAATGTAGGTAGGGGAACTCTATGATGCCACATCCAACTTCACCGTCTTCCAATTGCAAGTCAGAAAACCACTAGGATTTGTTGTTATGCTTAGTGACCGGGTTAGCAACAACTAGCATAAAGGAAGCTAATGTGGCTACTATAAGGGCTAAGCTAACATGGAAGAAGCTCATGCAGCTCATATAAAATCTAAGTTAATGCATCAGAAGTTAATATAGCTAATATAAGAGCTGGGCTAATGCAAGAAAAGCCAATGTAGCTGATATAAAAGTTAAGCCAATGCAGTAGAAGTTAATGTAGCTAAATACACTGTGAGAAAAGCTAATGTTGCTAATACACTAAGCTTATGCAAGAAAAGCTAATGTGGCTAATATAAGAGCTGAGCTAATGCAAGAGATAGAAATGTGTCTCATTTATTAGCTAGGCTAATGCAAGATTAGCTAATATAACTAAATTCATGCAAGAAAACCTAATTATGCTAATAAAAAGCTAGGCTTACAAAAGAAGCTAACATAGTTAATATAATAACTAAGCTAATGTAAGTAGATCAAATGTATATTAGATGAGCTAATAAAAGTTTAGCTAATATAGTAGCTAAGCTAATGCAAGAGAAGCTAATGTAGTTAATATAAACGCTTAGCTAATTGAAAAAGACTATATATTATACTATTGTAACTATTATTATATTATATATAAATATATATATATATGCCGCGCTCCTATATATATATGTATATATATATATATATATATATATAATAACAATTTATTATAAAAATGTGTTATTGTAAGATAAAAATTCCCAAATTAGAAGAAAATAGACAAGAAGTACAGCCAACCAAACGATGTTATTTTCACAAGCATGGTAAAATGCCCATTTTATGTCTTTAATGCGTAAACAATTCACCATTTACCTTTTACCAGGTTTGACACAAACCCCAGATATCATTATTTATTAAGAAAAATTTAAACATTTCTGAAAAATTAAGTCCACCTGAGTAACCAAAGATACAAATATGTCAAAGTCAACAAGATTTCTGTCTGACTCTGTTCAAGTATGCTTCTTATTACGTAAATTCTGAAACAAAAATTCTCATGTTAAATGCTTTATTCCAGAGTGAGTAAGTAGCTCCAGAGAGTAAACACTCTCTACTGGCAAATTTATTAAAATCGTAACATAGGTGGAAAGAAAACTAGACACTGTAAGCATAAGTGCTCAGCATAAGTGCTCAGAAACCTGCTACCTGCTAATCTGAATTATCTTATTTCAAGTTAACAGTTATCTAAAATCCATCTTAGATCATTTAGACATCTCTTTTTATGAATTCCCAGATGTATGTAAGCTTTGTGATATTTTACAGCGCTCAGGATCACAATGTCTCCATGCTCGCCTTACTGTTTTCTTTATCTTCTTCTTTCTCGTCAGGTTTTTCACCATCTTCTCAACACCACCCAAACCCACTCATCCTTATCTCACCCATCTGAAACACTGTACATCACATCATGTGCATACTTTTGCTTTAGATGCATGCTCACATCTTTGCCCTTTGGCAGGAGCTTCTTCCCAGATGCTTTGTTGTGTCTGAGAGCGTGTGGGAACATACGCATTCTGAGCAGTGGGTGGTGGGTGGAAAGCAAATGTGAATAGTGATTTTGCCACGCTCCTTCCAGCTGGCTTAAAAATATCCTGCGAATTTAATGACAGCCTGCAAAGCGGTACTGAATGTTTGGGAGTCTGTGCTGTGCTGATTATCTATCCTGACATTGGGTTTTACATTTCACAGATAACACAGTTTTTACTTTGAAAACATGCTAAGTTAATATATTTTTTGAGAATTGGTTTGGTTTAAGTTCAGTGTTAAATAAGTTGGTGTCTGTAGCCTATAAGTAATAAGAAGGTAAGGCCAAACACACACAAGCTGAATGAGATTCTCACAGAATGATGAAGCCTTGAGTAAAAACCCAGTTTTACTGAGATTTTGGTTTTAACGTGATTTTTTTAATGAAAATTATATCATAATATAATTGCTTAAATTTTAAAACAGAAAAACAAAAATTCCTTATACTGCTGCTAAACTGATATATAGTTAATTACAGTTTAAATAATGTTATCCATAGCATTTATTTATTGCTATTTTGATACATAGACATAACTATAAAATAACCACTCACTAAATTTAGTATTTGTTTTCAACTGGTTATTGCTCAGAATATTTAACCTTTTATGCGGCTCTGGTCCTTAAGGAGCGCTACAAATCTATCAAGCAGATGTTTGCTGGTTAATTAGTTGGGCTACCTGCTCTGGGATTCGGACATGATTTTTTTTATTAGTTTCTTTGAAAGATGATTTCTCCTTGGACCAGCAGCACTGCACTACTTCACCCTCCTTTATTACTGATGTCCTGCTTGTTGTTTTTTGTGACTGGAAATATTTCCAAAGTGCAGAATTTGTCTTTTAGGCGAGAGAAATGTGTAGAATCCTTCTTTCAGCCAGCTGCCTGGCAGTGCATAGCAAGATGTGGGGATTAGTTCTGCATTACCCTGTGCTCCATACAGTGTGAGGAAACACCAGTCACTCTGACATTTTTATGATGTCTGGTATCAAAAAAGAACTTAAACCAAACAGTATTATGGAAAATTAGAAGTTCTTGTTCATTTATAATAATTTTTCTTCTGTTGTCTTTGTTTACATAAACTGTATGTTATGATGCCTCATTTACCAAAACATCTTCGTTCATTCGCATATTTTAATAGCTCCATCAACAGAAAGAAAAGCATCTATTTAGACTACATTTGTAACTGCCATAACTTTTTAATCCTCTTATTATTGTCAAGTCAGCATAGACAGGATTTCCCAGTAGGTTTTCACTGAAACAACATCGTTCAGGTCAAAGTTCTCAAGAACGGTGATCTCCACTCATGAACCGCCCCATCTGAGATAAAAGACAACTTTTAAAGCCTAATTCATGGTAAAAAAAAAAAAAAATGCAATGCAGAAACATGATTAATAATAATCATCATTTTCCTCACTGAAGAAGTAATTCAGAAGAAAATGGAAGAGAAAAGCACCTTCTCCATGTATCACCACTCTGACCTTAATTCTTGGCATTTACCACTCTTTCAGACATGACAGTGTCACATTTATATGTTTCAGGTACTTGAAGCCAGATGTTCAGAAAAAATCCAAGCACAAAACAACGGTCATAAAAAAGACTTTGAATCCAGAGTTTAACGAGGTAACATCCACGTTTGTGTGTGAAGCACATTTTTTTGCAACAATTAAGCTAATTTAGATTTGTATATTTCACTTTGGATGCAAGGTTTTGTTGATTTTTATTCTAAAACAGTTACAGTTTTCTTCTTGTCATCTTTCACCTAATTAGAGAATTTTTAGTGACCTTCTGACCTCTCTCGTTACCCCCACAGGAGTTCTTCTATGAAATCTCCTTCACAGAGTTAGCCACTAAGACACTAGAGGTCACAGTGTGGGACTATGACCTGGGAAAGTCCAATGACTTCATAGGTGAGTTTATTATAAAAGCGCTAACAGCTAATAATACCCTAATGGTGTTTTAGGTACCCTGACTTTTTTCTAACAGCCTCATGTACCACAGCAGATATTGCCCAAGATATTTTAGGATGTTCTGAATTAGCATAAGTGCAGTGGAGCACTGTGTGTAATTTGCGAGGTTTAGTCACCTAAAGGGTGTTGTTTTGTTTAAACCTACCACAGGCTACTTGGACTCTGAGTAGGCGTAAGTGATAACATTTATTTGGGTTTTCTGCTTCTGCTTCCTCAGATATGTTTTGGTAGGAGTTCTAATGCATAAACTGGAACCAAATTGGACCTTTGTCTTTTTTTTATCCTTCAGTGACTGAAAGATATTCCTAAATCAAACCCCATGTCAGTGGCAGATGCACAGAGGCAAATATTTTCATTGAAAAGTGCTTAAAATCCTTTAAAATAAGCACCCGAAAGTCAGATTTTTACCACAGCAGAAGAGGTAAAGAGTTTATAAAACAGGAGATCACTTCTTTAAGGCGTGAAGTATTATTTAGTCTACAGGTCTTGAACGATGCTTGTGTTCTGCTTCTAAATTTGCAATATCTCATTGCAACTGAAACACAATCATGTGATATAATACAAGTAATAGTGAATGCATGTAGACAGCTGCAAATACCCACTGGGAAGCCATTCATGATGTGCAATCTGTCAGCAAAGATGACAAGGTCAACCTGACTTGTTAATATTTAATTCTTAATTTCTGTTTTTTCCTTTTTTTTCTTTACTCTAAACCTATAATAAGTCAGCCTCATTGGGTCGTGGCTTACTTACACAAACCACATAACTGTTTCATAAATTAATTGTTATAACCTCATTCAGGATTAACAAAAATCTTAATGGCACTAAATAAAAAAGGAATCAATGACTTTCTTTAAAAAATAAGTCAAAGCTCCCAAAACAATTCCAAGAAATCTGATATTTTATTAGTTTTGTCCTTGAGCTCTGTTGGATGGCAAATTCTCAGCGTGTAACCTTCTTGAGCATTTTCACCATCCACAGCTCATCTTGTATTTCCTGAACCTTCCTTCTCTGAGAGACATTTATGGCCGCTGTCCCTGTCGTTATCCCCATTTGACCTACATATCACGTCCCTTTCACTACCAGCAAATCATTTTAAAATAAAATAAAAGACTTCACACAGATATGTATGTTACAGTCTAATAACAGAAAAGTATGTTTTTTTCACTGCAGAAAGACTTACTGCTGATAAACCATTTTTAAGCACCATATGGTCTCAATAATGGTCAAAAGTTTAGATAAAATACAGCCAGGGTGCATTATGTCCACATTAATGGACAAATGGTTTTTACCAATTTCCTCCCAGTATAAATTCAATTCAATTAAATTCAATTCAAAAATACTTTATTTATCCCAAAGGGAAATTAAATGTTGTAGCTCATATTATGAAGGTTTCCTCAAAGAGCCGTTGTAGATGATGGCTGTGGGCAGGAAGGATCTCCTGTAGCGTCCGTCTTACAGCAGATCTGAAGAAGCCTCTGACTGAAGACACTCTGTTGTTGTAGGACAGTCTCATGAAGAGGATGCTCAGGGTTCTCCATA
>JAHUTJ010050606.1:0-19259 GCA_036250325.1 Characodon lateralis
GACATATTTTCAGTTGTTTCACACTTTTTTGTTCAGTATATAATTCCACATGTGTTAATTCATAGTTTTGATGCCTTCAGTGTGAAGCTACAATATTCATAGTCATGAAAATAAAGAAAACTCTTTAATGAGAAGGTGTGTCTAAACTTTTGGTCTGTACTGGTATATATATATATATATTATAAAAGTGATTATGTTCTATGCTGACTGACCAGTGGTACTCCTATTTCTTTATGACAGACATTTAAACCCAACAGGACTGCAGGTCAGTCTTCTCTGTGTCAATTAGATGTCAGCCCAGTCCAGCTGCAATAATGCTCTAACAACACCTTAGTCTTTATTAAATTCACATCTCGCTTCTACTGAGGATCTTTGCACAGAATTGCACAGATTTATATGAAGTAGCAGACCAATGCTAACTTGCTTCTTCTCTGTTTTGCCTTAATTCAGGAAAAACATGAAAAATCTGGGAAAACATGTTTCTTGTGTGATAGAGTGTGATAGAGTTAACTGATTGTGAGCTACAGAAATGTATTTCTCCTGCTTCACAAATGTATCAATTTCCTCAAATGTTTGTTCAAAAAACTATTACTCAGAGCTCTAAACTGATCATAAAACTCAGAGGGGTTTTAAAAAAAATGCTGTATGGTGGATCTTTAGCCCCAATGGTTCATCTGCTCTGTCTGACCAAAGAACACCAGGGTGTTGTGCTACAGAATGTGACACTACCTTACTTGCTTAAGTGGGAATTTGCAGCATCAGAATAAAATATTTGTCTCATAGCAAATGTTGCCTAAAACCTGTATGCAGTGTTCTATCAATGTGTTCATGTTATTTTAGAACTTGGATAGTCGTTTTTTGGCTACACACAGTATTGTTTTTTCGGCGCACTCCCTTTAGATTTGTGTTGAATCCAGTGGGACCGGTGAGATCCCAATTCATTGTATGTCCCAAAAACAAAGCTTACACATGGCTTTCTCTTTTCTCACATCTTTCCCTGCACTCTCCATCTGTGCCCTTTGATTGACAGCTGTCGAGAGGTGGGTAGAGGCTTTCTGAGCAGAGATGAGAGGCATGTGGCAGGGGTCAACTCTCCAGGGTCCAGGGGCTTGCATCTTCTGCCACCTCGATTTCAAGATGAGGGGCCCATGGTGGGGGCCAATAGATGATTAATCACAATCCTGCATTGTGTTAGAGGGCCTGATATGTCAGTGCTAAAAGTTAAATGGTGTTATGTTGTGGGAAGTCGGAGATTACAAACATACAGATGTCTTTGGAAATGGTATGCAACAGAAATACACTTAATTCATCAATATGTCTTTGCACACACAGGCCTCAAACTGTGGACTGCATGCTTTTGTATGAATAACACAATCCCAGAACTTTTGGATAATTTTAATACATTATAAACTTTTTGACTTTGATTAATATTTTATTTTTATTGTACCAGTGAGCATAATTTAATATTTTTTAAGTCTTTGTTCTATTTTTCTTCCTGGTTTCTGTTACACCTGTTTCGAGTTAATGGTCTCCTTTCATTTTTGTTTTTTTCAGCCACTTCTTCAGTTGCTAAAAAACAGAACTGATTCCATTTTATTGTTTTCGTGCTGCCATTCAATTCATTTGCTCCCCTCAGTCTCTGTTATGAAGTTTTCTCATTCCTCTGCTCTCACTCTGGTGAATTAGTCTCCACCTGTGTCTTGTTTCATTGATCACTGCTCATTAATATATTTTCGCCTCTGGTTAATTCTGTTAGCTTCTTTCATGTTCTGGATTTGGATTTATCTTACTCTTGGGTTCCAACAAAATTCCAAAACATATGTTTGCACTCTGTTTTAGTGAGTTTCTCTTGATTTATTTAAAAATGTTGGTTTTTGCTTTAACTTTGCATTTTATATCCCTGCAGTAGGGTCTACCACTGAAGCCAAAACTGGTAGATTTGAAAGATGATGTTCATTCTAATTACTGTGTAGACAAATCTGGAATTTTGGCATATTTTTACAGTCGAATGGTTTAATAAATCATGTGATTGTATTATTGCCGAAAACAATGCAATATTTTCGCAACATGCTCTAAGCAGTAAAAAAGTTTTTTTTTTTTTTTTAAGGTTTAAAGAAAGGCATCAAGAATGTCACATTTTTACATTTCAACATTGAGGACATTCAAAAGCTGTAATAAACTAATTTTTTTATACAATTATTCAGAGTAGGGAAAAAAATCCTAGCAGAAATATGAGATAAATGTTTGGGATTATCAAAGAACAGTTTGCCTTGAACAAAACAAAACAACCAGTCAGGGTTTTAAAGTTATTCTGAGGTTCACCACATACATACTGGAACATATGGCTCCATCAAAAAAAGAATGACGTAACCAACTGCTGACATCTAATTTTTTTTTTCTCATAGTTCTTGCACTGAACCTATTACAAAGTAAATAAGGTATTTGAACATTTTCATGATTTAATGATTATTATTTTCACCACAATTCATTAAAATGTTATATGATATATAATGGTTCAAGTGCAGATACAAAGTGGAAGTTAGAAGAGACTAAATAGCGATTTGAAATTGGGTGTATGACTTGATCAGTTTTGGTGAGGCTCATTTATTATTGAAAATAAGTGAAAAGCCTGGCATATAGTGTTTGTTCCGTTTTTTTCAGTTGTACCTGTACTAGATGGAGACACTGATAATCTTGAGGGTGAAACAACAAAATTAAAGCTGTAAAAGAAGTTCTGGAGTTTTACAACTCTGTCCCTATAGATTTCGAGGCAGAGCCGAGAGTGAATGACAGACATTCAAAAGTAACTCTGAGAAGGACAACAATTGTCACAAATATAAATAAATAAATAGCTTATGTGAGTTATTGAAGTTTCTCCTTTTCCTGTCTTCATATCATATTTACAAAAAGTATTATGAATATAATGCTGCACTGAATTCGTCCTGGAAGTCAGCATTCAATCAGAGTTTGCTCTAGTTGCAAGCTGGAAAACAAGCAGTTGTCATGTTGTGTGTTGGTGGAAGAATCAAGACAAAAAGTGAGAATTTAATAATATAAAGAGCCCAAATGTTACCTGAATAAGGAACAAATGCAGCAAAGGAATCCAAACCATAAGGCAAAACATGGAACATGAGAAGGATGAAAAGCATGGGAACAATAAGCAACGGGAAATAATTTTTAAACACAATGTAAAGAGCAGACCCCAGAGTTGACATAAATGCTATGAACCAAACACAATAGCCAAAAATCACAGTGGTGGTGGATTATGTTATGAAATGGGGAAGATAATTAAGAGCAACAATGAGTAATTAATCCCCCACCACCCTCTCTACCCCAACCCTTGGCCCAACTGACCACTGAAAAAAACACATCACAAAAATAGAAGATACAGTAGACCAAAAGATTATCTGTTTAAAGTGTAAGTTTTCTCCAGGTTTAAACAAATTCAACAAGTAACTTAAAAAAAAGTTGGCGCTTTCAAAAATTGGGGTAGCCGTTGCTCCACTTGATTCACTGTTAAGGCACATATGATGACTAAAAAACATTATTTTTCTGGCCAAGAAGTGAGAAAATCCAAAGTACTGAAAGAGAGTGGAAGGGGCCAACCCCCGACACAACCTGTTGTAGACCTTAACTAATGTGCCATTACATCTCATGAGCATTCCAGTTTCACTTCTCTGCATCAGTTGAAACCTTTGCACATTGTCCCTCATTCCATGGAACACATTCTATTACACTGACTCTTTTCTTACACCTAAATTGATATCCTTATTTTCTCTAAAAATAAGCTGGAGGTTTTACCAATCAGACTCAAATAAACACTGTCTTGTCTGAGATGAGCTTGTGTTTACAAAAAAAACCCTGAAGTTTCTTCATGCTTGCTTCAGTGTTGCTTGAAAAACAATCCTTTTTCTTTAGGCTTTCCTACCCAACTTTGACAACACACCCATTACTATTTACTCACAGTTTCCCACAATTTCTGGATTTTAATATACAGTATATATTTCTACAGCTCTCTAAAAAAATTTAACTGTTCCATTTGGTTGATATGCTCCAATTGTCTAAATGCATAGACAGTTTTAACAAAAGTTACTGTGTCACATGTCACAGGAGCAGCGCAGTTAGGATTTCAGTACACCTGGCTTAGTCTTCACCAAAGCTCTCATGCAACAAGTGAATGGATAGAGAATCAAGGGGCATGGCAAGCTTGTATATATCGAGCCAAGTTCTTCATCCCCCAGCTGAATCGCTGTGCTTTTACTGCAGCGTGATTGGCAGCCACAGGAGCTTTATAACACTGGCTGTGTCAAAATCATGGACACTTCACAATCTGGACTTTGTGTGGCTTTGTTCTGCAACAAGGTTGAAAATGTATCATACAGAGCAGAAACTCTGCAGACTGATCCTGCCCATCTTTCACCTCTCCACTAAGGCTCAGAGAGAGTAACAGGACTTATGCACAAGCGTGAATATGTGTGAGCAGATTATGTGAGCGTGTGCTTCATGCATCTGTAAACTTTAGCTGATAAGAGATGTGAGAAGGTAGAGGTACAGGTCGAGGACATGTGGGAGAAGGAGTGGAGGAAGTGACAGTGGGATAGAGACATGGTCAAGGTTTATAATGGGGCACAGCAGACGCTAGGCTCTGGCCCTAATTGATCTCTGGGTAATGCAGAGGACCCGGCCTCGGGGGCCACTGGAGGGGTCATTAGGATGCAAATATAACAGTACTCCTGAAACCCACACTTGACGAACCCAATGACAAGGTGGGAAAAATGAAAGACGAACAGTGGAAGCAGAAAAATGTATCTACTTAGATCTGTCATTCATGCACATTGTCCTGTTGACAATTATTTGCTCTACAAATTAGTTTTTTTTTTCTTTAACAATCTGGATATATTGCTAATCTTACTCATAAATTGGTTAAATAAAGTTTTTACAAGATAACATTTAGAAAGGCAAATGGTGATGGTCAAACAAAATATGAATCGTGCAGGTTGAATTAGAGTGCCTTGCAAAATAAGTCACAGAGCTTGAGTTTTTCACATTTTGGCACATCACAACAACAAATTTTATAATATTTTGTTGGGACTTTATGTGATGGACTAATACCAAACCGAAAAGTAGTATGTATTTGCAGGGGTGAAAGTAGTTTTAAATTCTTGCCGGTACTTAGGGGCGGAGCAAGAGGGGGGGGCTGAGGAGGCACTGGGGGCATACTGGGTGTATATATGTATATATATATATATATATAATTTGTGTGTGTGTGTTAATTGTTACTCTCATCTGTGACCCTCTCGAGATATCTCTCTCAGCAAAGTTCAAACTCAAACTAATTCAAATGTATCAATATTTTACTTTACTGTAGGCTGTCTGTATAAGGCAGAAATTAGAATCACTTGACAATGTAGAATGTAGACATATAAATATATATATTTCAATTGTTAAAGACCTGCCATGTATGAAACAATGATAAACCATTTTCTGATGCACAACTTTTTATCTTCAGTTTCCATGTTTTCTTTTGAACAAATAAGTTATTGTTCTCTGCATTGTGGTCAAGTTTTGATTTCATATAAATAAAATATTTGACAGTTCAGTTGTTTCGTGGTTTTTATTTAAAAATCTGTAGATTGAAAGTGATTTATTGTTCGTCCTGTCCTAATGCAAGCGGCGTTTTTTTATGTCTGTGCACCACCTGTGTAAAATCTCCCAGTCCATTAAATCGAACGCACCGATTTCCTTGGTAACCGCTCTGTTTTGGAGGTAAGCGCGCATGAGCTCTCTTGTAGCATATGTGAAATCTCTGGTTAGAAGCGGTGTTTTTGAGCTGTGCTGTGTTGTACTTCAGCAAAATAACATGAAACACAACTAGTTACTCTCCCTTTACTTTTAACTGGGGTATTTAGCAGCAAGCAGACAGACATTAAACGTGGCGGTGCTCGTTTTAAAGGCTGGCCGTTCACAAAAGCCTCGAGCTCCAAGGGGAGAGAAGCAAAGCAAGAGCATTGAGGCTCCATCATAGCACGAACATCTGGAAAGAGTAGTGTGCATTTGTATATAGCCATTATAAGCCAAAACTTTCTAGAACCGGCGACCTGTCCAGGGTGTACCCTGCCTCTCGCCCATAGACTACTGGAGATAGGCACCAGCTTCCCCGTGACCCACTATGGAATAAGCGGTAGAAAATGACTGACTGACTGACTTTCTAGAACCACCTCCTGCTCCAGTTACAGTCTTTCAGGGTCTATCAACTTTTCACATCTATGTTTACCCATTCTTCTTTATAAAACAGCATCAGTCAGACTTAGGGCATTTATGAACTGCAGTTTCCAAGTCTTTGGATTGGCTTTGGGTCTGGAAATTAATAGGGACCATTCTTACACATGAGAAAGTTTTTATCTTAACCACTTCATTGTAGCTCTGACCTTATATTTAGTGTCGCTTTGCGGAAAGGTCAGCCCACTCTGAACAGTCAAGCTGTTCTGCAGCCTCTAACAGGATTTCTTCCATGATTGCCTTGCCGTTGCTGAAGAAAATTTTCCCCACAACATGATGCTGCCATATGCAGGGTTAGTGTTCAGCAACACGGAGTGTTTTACATGTAGGGCAAAAAGTAAATAGTTTATTTAATTTGACCAGACCTCCTTCTTCAACATGTTTGCATTGTCACCTACACAGCAAGCTTCAAACTGGACCTTTTAGTCTTTCAAAAATTTTTGGTTTTTTTGCCACCCTACCTTATAGGTCAGATGTGGATTTTACATGCATATTAACAGATTCCCCCATCTCCTTTTCTTTTCACTTCACAACTATGCACCAAGCGTATAAATGCTTTTTCAAAGCACGCAACCTATTAAAAGCAGCTTTTTTGCTTTCTTCTTTTAACTTCCTCCTAATCTGGTTATGGATTTATATCATCATATCATTATAGTTTAACTAATAATAATAATTATAATAATAGACAAAAATTTTTAAAAATTAGAATCAAAACCTTGTTTATTTCCAAAACACAAAGAGCCAAAATCTTTTATACAGGTACATGTCAAAAACTGTGATTTTTTGTTTGTCTTAAAAAAATCACTTGCACTCCTTTGTTGAAACAAACTTGGACCTTTACCATTTTAATAATGTAAACTGGTTATCCAAATACTGGTACCCAGGTCCTTGTATATGTAGTTTTTATTTGTCTTTTTTATGTCTCAATTTTTTGAAAGACAAAGCAGAAGATATCCATGGCAGGCGTAGGGGGCTAGAGGCCAATGAAAGCGGGGATTGTTTTTTTTTCTATCTCCCCTAATTGACATGAACAGTTCTTTTGACCCTAATTAGCACTCTGTAATCTCTCGTTTGCATATCACAAAGCCAACAGCATTTGCATATTTGTAAACGAGATGGGTCCTACATCTGCATGCGTTCCCTTGTTTCCTTGTCTTTTTCTTTTTCCTCTTGCCTTTTTTTCAAAGCTCGCCTGCTCTCACTGTCTCCCTCTTTCTCTCTCTCCTTCACATGAGTTTCATGCCAGAAAGTGGCAGCAACAACAGGGCAACATGCAGACAGGGACAAGAAGGAGGTGCCGGTCACTTGGCACATGCCCTGGTATAAAGACTGATGGGAAAAATGAGGCAAAGGGGAAACATATGCCTGTTTTTAGGTGCAGGGGAGTCACAGAAGTTCAAAAGAAAATAGAGAAATTGGGGCAGTTACGTTTTTAAGAAACACTAGTTAGCTGTGGAAAAAATTAAATTGTGCACCCCTCTCATTCATCCATCAAGTCTTTTTCATGGATTAGGGTTGGGTTCCTTTGGCTTGTGGCCAATTTATAAATCTTGATGCCAACGATGCAATGAATTAAAAAAAACTTTGAGAGCAAACACAGATTCAGCATCATTTGATTCACATCTCAACCACATATTTCTTTGACTCAGTATTATGGACTGAAAAGATACAACACGATGATGATGCAAGAGAGCAATGCTTTGTGATGGAACAAAAATATCTGATATTCTTATTTTCTTGACAGAGAGAATGTATTTTCTCCTACACTGATAAAACACATGGATTACATCTAATGAAACAAGTCAATGTAAAAATCTGGCATGTAACAGATGTGCTTATTAACCTTTCAGTGCCTTAGTAGTGAGCAAAATATTTCTATTTCTATTTCATTGACATTAAGTCGTATATTATCTGATCACATTTCACTGATGCATGCATTTAAAGACCAATGCATCTAGATTTAATCCAAAAACTGGTTCAAATCATCGCTGATTTATCGATATAATCACATCGTACTTACATGTCTGAATGTGTAAATCTTCAAATAGCAAATATGTATGGGTGATAATCTTTTGATGTGAGGCAAGAAGCCTCAAAGGACAAGAAAAAAGGAGAAAGATGTTCATTTCCATCCATATATTGTCTATGCAGATGTGGGAGGTAGGGCAATATCTTTGTCCTGCGGCCAATGAGCGAGAGGTAGTGAAGACCCTGTACAAGTCGTTAGTTTGTCACAAGGCAACACAAAGAAACGTAAGGCAAACTAACTTATATGCACACATTCATACTAAGGACATTTTATGTAGACCAATTACCCTAATGGGATGAAAAAAGTGTGATAATGAGAGGTTAGGTTATGTTGAAGAAGGAATCTGAAGAAGGGGGGAAGAAAAAACATGGACACACTCTTGCAAATCACCGTCTTAGTATGTAGCATGTTAACGATAGCATTATTAGTGCTTTTCTTTTTTATCCTCTTTGAAACTTTTGGTTGTCACTCTTTGTTATAACATTTTTCAAGAGAACAAGCAAGTCACACCTGATGAAAACAGAGATTTAGCTCCAGCATACCAATTAATGAAAAAACAAATACAAATATATACTGAAATAATTATGAGGGCTTCACAATTTTAGGATCTTCTACATCCTTACTCCCCCCTATGAAAACACATCAAAGTGTCCTTTTCTGTTGTAGCTAAAAGCTGTACGATACTCATTATTGGTAATCAGTACCACTTAGCACCATTAGTTGTTAGTCATTATTGACATTTTTAGAAAATCATCAGATCAAATTGGCCATCCTCAGCCATCTTATTTATTCATTCATTCATTCATCTTCTATACCGCTTCTTCCATAGTGGGTCACAGGGGAGCTGGTGCCTATCTCCAGCAGTCTACGGGCGAGAGGCAGGAACATCCTGGCCAATCCATCGCAGGGCAACACAGAGACACACAGGACAAACAACCATGGAGACACACACCCATTCACATCTAAGGGCAACTTAGAGAGACCAATTTACCAAACAGACATGGTTTTAGACTGTGGGAGGAAGCCGGAGTACCCAGTGAGAACCCATATATGGGGGAGAACATGCAAACTCCATGCAGAAAGACCCCTGGCTGGGAGTCAAACCCAGGACCTTCTTGCTGCAAGGCAACAGTGTTACCAACTGCACCACCGTACAGCCCCCATCTTATTTAATTTCCTCAATAAACCTGTGCATTTACATTTCAATGAGACATTGAAGATTATTTTAGCCACATTTGTCCTACATAAATAATTTCTGCAATTTTATAAATATTACCAAACATTTTTTTTCTGTGAGATGTACATAATCATTGCCTTCCAACATTTATTGTTTTTTGTTATGATAATGATATTGTTCTGGTATCAGGTATCTGACATGTTTTTTTTTTTTGTCTATCTCGCTCCCCCTGACTGCTCTCCTCCTCCCCTTGTCAGTCTTGACCTCGGTGACGCAGAGCTCTATTACTATGGTAATGGAGGCTAATTGAATGGCCGAGGTGTAATGGAGAAGACAACACAGCCTACATTATGATAAGGAGCCAAGACAATAGCCCCACGTCCAGGGTCACTTCTCGCCAATAAGATGTTTTTAAAGGGGGGGGGTAGAAGTCCTTCTTGGACCCCTGTCTCCCCCTGATTTTTTTTTCCTCTACTCCTGAGGATTCTGCATGTGCACTTTTTATCATTCAGGATTATCATGGAGTTACTCTGCCAAGGTCAAGGTCTAGGTGTGAAATAAGTGGTGTATGGTGGTTTATTTTAGGGTGGAGACATGTTTGGGTATTTTGGGAGGGAGGTACCTGCTGAAAAAACATAATGGAGTTGAATTATTGTTTTCAGTGCTGGATGCTGGGGAGCCAGGGGTGTGAGTGGGCATTAATTTGCTCTAACAACAGCTGTAATGTATTCAACAGGGGGAACATACTTTATCAAACATAAAAGTATGGGGGGTCCACTTGTGTCATCAAATCTTCCATTTGTGACACATCTTCTGATTGCAGTGTTTGGGACAGTGTAATTTTGACAACTTTGATGCTTTTGAATATTTACATGAGATATAAACACCAGGGATCTCATCAATGGGCTTTAAAATGCATCCACATAATGTAGGGGACGTGGGAAAGAACTGAAAGGCTGAGGGAAACTTTTACTTTTGAAATGGATATGATTTAGTGAGCAATTAGATTGCCATTTAAGTAAAGCTTTTAGGTTGAGTACTGCTCTGCATCTTTGGAAGAGATGCTGTTTAAAAGTAATCTGGTTAATGTTAATTTTGTTTTTACCAGCTTTCATTATGGCTTCCACTGGCAAAGGAGAACAATGTGGTGTTTCACAGTGAGAAAAGGCGTTTCTGTGTAGGAAGACCCAAATTCATTGACTGAATCACATTAAAGAGGCTCACTCAGAGGAATGGAGAAAGCGCTGCTCCTTTTGATTTTGTTAATGTTCCAGAAAATTGCATCGTCTTCACAATTAGAGTGGTGTAAGGTGTGAGTCTGTGTTTAAATGTGGGTTCAAACAGATGGAAAAAGGTGAAGAAGCAAAGAAGAAAGTTATTGCATTATTGAGTTATTGAATTATTGCTAACTAGGCTGATATACATTGAATGATGCTTACCATTCTCTCTTTCTTGAATCAGTTTGTCAAATAACACGATTATACACTTTATTAATAAAATGGGAAAAACAGCTATGAGTCATGTTAATAAAGGTTATTCCTAACAACCCCCCTGATGAGGTGTGTTTAAAGGCACCTCACTAATTTAAATCAGTTAACCCCCTAGGCACTGGATAGTGGACCACCTGCAACTGGGTACCCACCCCCCGAGACAATCATTCAACCCTATATGTGTGTGTTAAACGTTAAACCCCTGGTCGTGTCTAAGCAACAGTTGATACACCTAGTGGAGACACGTTTAACCCCATCAAACCTGTATGTGTATGATTTAGAGAAAAGAGAGAGAGAGGACAACAGCCTGAAGCACAGCAGACAATTCTGTCTAACATCATGTGAAGCAGTTAATGTAGACCCTATGTGTTGATTGTCTCCGCCCATCTTCTCTGCCCCCTGAGCGACATCCATCCCCAAGCGTCCTTTGGCAGGTTCAGCTACCTGAAAAGGTTAGTCTTAAAATGGAATATGGAATCATGTGATCATACCAGGCAGATTACGCCCAATTGTAGGTAATTATCAACTACTAATATCATTATCATTATGGCAGGCCACATAGTGGCTTAATCAAATGGATCTTAGTCAAAAATATTTCATCATTATCAAAAACAATGTACCGGTTTTTGCACAATTAGAAACTTTTACACTTTAAAGCAGCGTCCATTTATTACTTAACACATGTCCTAAAAATCAACCTATGGAGGTGAACACATAACTAAAAATAACCTGCGAGGTCCTATTAATACTTTCATTCATGACATGTGCTTAACTAATTTCATTTAATCAATCTGTCATTAACTTATCTGATACATCATTCATGCCATTAAATCAAATATTCTGATTCCTTTAATATCTACATTATTCATTAGGTCACAGAAATCACTGTAAAGGATATTGGGTCAGATGGCAGCCCCCCTTTTTACTTAAGGGTTATCCTCTGTCAGACATGTGAGCCTGATCACGGCCCCCTCTTTCTTGCACCCTGGATTTGAGGGGCCCGACCCCTTAACCATCGGCATCTGATAGGCAGTCGGCACTCTCAGTCCCCGAGTCCATGGTTGTAGTTATTCCCCTAAGGTTGAGAGCCTAAAGGCTGTCATCCTCTTGTATCAGTTTATCTTTGACTATGTGTTGCATCTTATGTGATATCAACAGTTATGTTGTGTAAGCTGTAGCAGTGAGCGGTGCGGCAGATAAGCAACAAGGGCAGATATATTTTATTAAGGCAGTAAAGAGGTAATTAGAAAAGGCCACAGAATCATACATCCATAACAGATGTTACAGTATTTTGTTCTTTTTACTTTCTTTATTCTTGTGCGTAAAGTAAGATGCTTTGTTTATTTAGGTATGAAAAGTATTTAAGTTGCTAAAGTGTAAGTTAACATTTCAAATCAGAGTGCTCACTTTACCTTTGAAAATTAAAGCAGCTTAGCGTGACAAGCAAAGTATTGTATGCATAAAGGACCATTTGGTCTGCTTGTAAATTGTAAGCAAATGTAAATGTATTACTAGTTGTTCCAGACCAGTGACCATATGAAAAAATCAGTTTTGGACCTTTGGACATACGTTTGAGCCCTACTCAACCACCGGGTGCAGGACACTAGGACATATGGTGACCAGATATATTAAAAAAAAGGGATGTGGGACAACAGGGATGCTTATCAGGGACATTGCGGGACACATTACTAACACTATGATAACGTCATAAATTTTAATTTAACAAAGATCTCACATTACATTCAGTAATTAATGTAATTACATTACATTAATCTTTGCTTTGCCTGTTAGTGCACAACAATGAATTAGCACAAGTTTAAAAGAAAAACTTTACAAGATTTTATAGTTTAACATGGGTACTCTTGGTTGCTGTACCTTGTCTGTCTGGGAGTCATTTCTGGGTTTCACTAAACATGAGTGTATAGATCAGTAGGTGGGTAGTTCAGCTGTGCATTTCTTGTGTGACTCACTTTTACAGTGTCGCTTCACATTGTGCTCCCCTCCATGTGAAATTGAAAAGTAACTTTGGCAAACTTCATAAAAATCCCTCAGAGATCAATCCTTTACTTGTTCCATTTTATTTTCCTGGCAACATGTTGCGCAGGTTGTTAATGATGTGGAACTCTGCTGCGTATTTTGATTGACAGCTGATCAAAATCTGTGATGACGACTGCAGCTCTGCTTTCTTAACATTTCAAAAAAGCTCCGGTCAAATAGTTTTTTGACTTATCAGAATTTGACCCAGTGAAACACGGGACATTGTTTGTGTTTGAAGGACACCAGGGCAGGAGTGAAAAATGTATCGGTATATCTGGTCACCCTTAGGACGGTACCTTTGTCTACCTATTCTGGGTGAGGTTTGGGCATTGTTGTGGTCTTTCATTTTTCTTGAGCATAGAAGATTCCATCATGCCAGTATTTATTAAATAAAGATCATTTCAAATTGAAAACCTTTTGGGAAAACTAAGGATACCCCAAAACTGTAGATACAAAATACATTGCCAGGCCAAAAAAAAAGTTGTCCACCGACCAAAAAATGTCACACACTCTAATATTTTGTTGGACCGCCTTTAGCTTCGATTACAGCACGCATTTACTGTGGCATTGTTTCAATAAGCTTCTGAAGTGTCAGAAGATTTTTTTCCACCCAGTGTTGCATTCATTTTTCACCAAGATCTTGCATTGATGATGGTACAGTCTGACCGCTGTGCAAAGCCTTCTCCAGCACATCCCAAAGATTCTCAATGGGGTTAAGGTCTGGACTCTGTGGTGGACAATCCATGCGTGAGAATGATTTATCATGCTCCCCGAACCACTCTTTCACAATTCAAGCCCAATGAATTGTGCCTATGCCATCAGGGAAGAAAAAAATCCATTTATGGAATAATCTGGTCATTCAGTATATTCAGGTAGTCAGCTGACCTCATCCCACAGGCTTGTACAGTAGGCACTAGCCATGATGGATGCATCACTTCACCTGCCTCTCTTCTTACACTGATGCACCCATCACTCTGGAACAGGGTAAATCTGGACTCATCAGACCATATGACCTTGTTCCATTGCTTCAAAGTCCAATCTTTATGCTCCCTAGCAAACTGAAGCCTGTTTTTCCAGTTAGCCTCACTGATTAGTGGTTTTCTTAAGGCTACACAGCTGTTCAGTCCCAATCTCTTGAGTTCCCTTCGCATTGTACGTGTGGAAATGCTCTTACTTTAACTACTAAACAAAACCTGGAGTTCTACTGTTGTTTTTCTTTGATTTGATTTCACCAAACGTTTAAGTGATCGCCGATCAAAATCATTTAGGATTTTTTTCCGGCCACATTTCTTCCTCGAAGACAATGGTTCCCCACTATCCTTCCAGTTTTTAATAATGCATTGGACAGTTCCTAACCCAATTTTGGTGCTTTCTGGAATCTCCTTGATGTTTTCTCTGCTTGAAGCAAGCCAATGATTTGATTCTTATGAAACATATTTTCCACGACCACGGGATGTGTCTTTCAACATGGTTGTTTAAGAAATGAGAAGCAACTCATTGCACCAGTTGGGGTTAAATAACTTGTTGCCAGCTGAAACATAATCCCCCATGCAGTAATTATCCAATGGGAGGCTCATACCTATTTGCTTAGTTAAATCCAGGTGGCGACTTTTTTTGGGCCAGGCAGTGTATGTAAAGCCTAGAACTGAAGGGCTGTTTTTTTTTATTCTTTTGACCATAGTTGCACCATTGGTTTCCTTTAAGTGAGACCCACTAATTCTCCCTTTCTGCTCCCACCATACTTCATTGTACCTCTCACTTTTAGAAACTCTGTGTAGTTTGTTATATAAAACTAGCAGACTATCCAAGAGACATAGAGGCCATCCATAAAACATGTAATTCACAGCTCGTGTGTATACTGTAGGTTAACTAGCATTTATATACATTAATATCTATGATTTTTTTTTTCTAAGTTTCAAAGTTACTCAATCAACTTTTGAAGTTTGATTACAGTTTTACCAAAAGGGTGAATGCAAAAGAAAGAGTTGCTTTGAAATCATACACTTCTTTTCAACAAACACACGCACATATAGGTCCTGCATCTGGTTTGAACCCCTGCCTCGTCAAAATAGCTGGGTCAAGCGAGCTGCACTTCCCAGTCTCAGTACCAGCCCAATGAGCAGAGCATCAGAGAGGAAAAACTGAGAAAAACTGAAAAAGGAGAATGGGGGGAAGGAACTGAAGGAGGCAGAAAGCCATTTGAAGTAAGCTCCTGTTGAAGGTCTGAGCATCTACCACCTCTCTCTTTCTCTCTCCGCCACTTTCTTTTCTACATCATGTTGTTGCTGTGTTTTCCACCCCTGCTGAGGGCCCACTCATGCTCCCCTGCCTCAACCCCATATTGGATCTCAGTAGGTATTTTGTGCTTTTAAATGAATAGGCAAATTAGAATCGTGGTCCAACTGAAGGAGGGTGGGTAGGAGTATGAGTAGGGGAAATAAGATCCAGGGGAGCGGAGGCAATTGGGTCTTTGAGCGGAAACTCAAGCCCCCCACCCTTCACCCTAAACACTCCACGCACAATCACACACATGTAAGTCCAAATGTCATGGGTGGCTAAGAGCCTGGGGGAAGGCACCTTATTTCAATGTGGCTTCCTGCCGGGTTTCCCTGATGCAGCGAGTAGAAGACCCTGCACTTTAAGACCCACTGATCTGTGATAAAAGCTGCCACTGCATCTTCCTCATCCTCTTCCAAATTTAAAATCCAATTCCAGCTACTCCAAATTGCTTACTGGTCTATTTCCTACTTGTAAACAGTACCTACTTGCACTTCTTTGGGATATTTGTTTGAAGTAATGTTTCATTTCAAGTGTATTTATCCATCTGGAATGGAAAATGTATCATTAAAGTAGTCATTTAACCGACTAATTTTATTACTAAGAAAGGGAACGTTCAAAACTAAGTGTATTAACTTGATAAATGAATAATTAAGATTGCACTGGTCAGCTCATGTATCAATTTTCCAAAATTACTATACTACTGCATGCAATTTACATATGATGAAACTAGTTTTGCAATTAAAGCGTCTAAGGTGAGTGAAACTTTGTACAAGAAGTCAGTGAAAGCAAATTTTTTTGTTACCACTATAGATCTGAAGTATTAATTAATAGATGTTTTCTAATACCACGTCCTATTCCAGCACCTCATTAAACCAAATAGATGTATAATCAGTTTATAAAAACAATGATGTTCACTGTAGTATCATCAACAGCAACATATTATATAGTGTTATATATTATGTTTTGTCCAAGCAGAAGTTTCTTCAGGACAGGCCTTTTATTTTTAAAGACATATCTGACTCGACACACACAGCTAAAGTCCTCAATAAACTCAGCCAAGGCTAACTTGTTTACTCTCTGTTTTGATATGAGTTATTGGGAGTGCAGCAGACATGACATTACAGTAGAATAACAAGAAGTTATGGAGGGTTATGCCATGATCAACACCACTAGCTCATATTTTGGATTGAATAGGGACATACTGTAACTACCATTTAAACCTTTAATACTAAATGCCCTAATATAAAACTGATGCAAGTCTTCTCTTCCATGTCCTTTCACACCTGGAGTGTCTTTGTCTTTCTTTTGATAAAAGGTCATTGAAATTCTGCTTACTTTATGTTTTGTATTCACATTACTGATTTTATTTTAAATATTTACAGCTTCCTTTTTCATTTTTGACCCCTTTAAAATAATAAAACGACTTTGCAAGTCCTAACCAGAACAAGACACCTGGTTACCCTGCTTGGTCAACATGTAACATCATCTGGGGCAAACATTGGAAATGATGACATCAAATATTAATACAACCTTAATACAGTAGAACTCCAGTCTATGTTTAATAGTGAAAGTAAGAGCATTTCCACAGGCACAATGCGAAGGGAACTCAAGGGATTGGGACTGAACAGCCGTGTAGCTTTAAGAAAACCACTAATCAGTGAGACTAACCGGAAAAAAAAGGCTTCAATTTGCTAGGGAGCATAAAGATTGGATTTTGGAGCAATGGAAGATGGTCATATAGTCTGATGAGTCCAGATTTACCCTGTTCCAGAGTGATGGGCGCATCAGGGTAAGAAGAGAGGCAGGTGAAGTGATGCACCCATCATGCCTAGTGCCTACTGTACAAGCCTATGGAGGCAGTGCTATAATCTGGGGTTGCTGCAGTTGGTCAGGTCTGGGTTCAGCAACAGTGTGTGTTCAAAGAATGAAGTCAGCTGACTACCTGAATATACTGAATGACCAGGTTATTCCATCAATGGATTTTTTTCTTCCCTGATGGCACAGGCATATTCCAAGATGACAATGCCANATACTGAATGACCAGGGTATTCCATCAATGGATTGTTTCTTCCCTGATGGCACGGGCATATTCCAAGATGACAATCCCAGGATTCATCGGGCTCCAATTGTGAAAGAGTGATTCAGGGAGCATGAGGTATCATTCTCACACATGGATTGGCCACCACAGAGTCCAGACCTTAACCCCACTGAGAATCTTTGGGATGTGCTGGAGAAGGCTTAGTGCAGCAGTCAGACTCTACCATCATCAATGCAAGATCTTGGTGAAAAATTAATGCAACACTGGGTGGAAATAAATCTTGTGACGTTGCAGAAACTTATTGAAACAATGCCACAGCGAATGCGTACCGTAATCAAAGCTGAAGGCGGTCCAACAAAATATTAGAGTGTGTGACCTTTTTCTTTTGTGCGGTGGCAACTTTTTTTTTGGTCAGGCAGTGTATATATAAATGGATAGCCTTTAGAGGCAAACATGAGCCTATAAAAGAAAAATGATAAAAAATGTAATTTGCGATTTAACAGGTGCTTTGACAATGTGGCTTTCATCCTCTGGGACCCAAATCAGCAAAGGACATTTTTAGAGTTCAGCTCTGTTAAGTCTGCATATTTTCTACAAGAGATGAGAGACAGAGAGAGAGAGGGAGAGAGAGAGAGAATCTGTGAGGGGTCTTCTTACCTCTGGCCGCACTGACAGGGCTGTATTGAAAGCCTCTACAGCTTTGTTGAACTCTCCGCTGAGGTTGTAGAGCACCCCGAGGCCTGTCTGTAAATCGGGGTCAACGCTGTCCGAGTTGTGCTGAGCTGCTTCCAGGAAGAGCTCCTTTACCTCTGGCAGCAATGAGCTGGGAACACACACGAGCAGACACACATGCAGACATCTGGATTATTGTGATTTAAGGCTGCTGCTGAGTGAGCGCTCGGAAGTCTGTAGAGCTGTTCAGTAAAATGTAGCAGCATGTAAACCTTCATTAATAAACTAGGAAACTGGTGGAATGGGATAAAATGAAGGGGAGTGAAAAAGAGAGTTGCTAGAAGTATATGTTTCCAAGAGGAGCATAAGAAAAGGATGGAGGTAAAAGCAGAGACATATTAGAAAGAATGGCGCTGAGAAATCATAGTGAGGTTAAAGTAGTTAAAGTTAAGAGGAATGGTATGTGCAGCAGAAATGAAAAGGCGTATAGAGCGTTGTCCTTAGGGAACGACATGGTAATTGGTTCTACCTGTATCTCTCTGCACAGGTTGGCCAATAATGGTTCAACAAAGTTTTGCTTTACATTGTGAGAGAAGTCAGGCTTTTAGAATCTGACAAGGACCTCATCTACTGGATTAAACATGAAGTGGACAGCCTGCCTTTTTTACAGTGGGCTATTTTACAAGATGGATCCTCTTAGGTTTGTGTCTGGCATTTTACTGACAATTTAAACTAAAACTATCTGTGGGTGTTAATTTTTGGAAATAGGTTTCCAATAACATAATGGCAAAGGAGAGTATAAAACAATTTGCTCATTTTGAATTTGAATTTTGAGGAACAACTCACAGCAAAAAAGTTGTCATTTTGTTTTACAGTTACACTCATAGGCAACCTGATATTCTGTACTGATTGTAGTTTTCTTTGTCATCTTATTTTAATGCTTTCAATTGTTGATATTGTCTTTGACCCTCTATAGCAATAACACATGATTTAAAAGACAACATTGTGAGGAAAATACAACAGAAAAAATAATACAAACATTTATTAAAATGGACAAAAAATGCTTAATTTGTAAATAAACAATTAAATAAATAAAACCAGCATCTGACAAATTAGAATGGATTTTTACCTGGAATAACACTGGCATTTGAAATATATATATATATATATATATATATATATATCTTAACAATAAATACCACAGCACTATTAAATACAAAAGGGAGATGATAACATTATATTTAAACTTAAATTAAG
>JAHUTJ010050607.1:0-19245 GCA_036250325.1 Characodon lateralis
GTTAATAAATTCTTGTATTTTAAGAAATTGTGTGAATTCATTCCATATATGTGCAGAGTTTTGCTGTTCAATAATGTCAGAGTTCGTCTCACACCTTTCTATTTTGTCCTAATACCATCGCCTTACTAGGCTGGTATTCACAGGACAACACTCAACAGACCGAAATATTATTTGATAAAATATTAAAGTATTAATATTAAATATTAAATAATATATTCATATTCATAGTCACAACAATGTGTATCTGTATTCTGCATAATATTGGATTTGTACATTCCAACAATGAATGGATTTCCGGATTTCCGGAACAGCAAATACATGGAAGTGGTTTGTGCAGAGGATCATAGCAGACTGAAATTGACAGATTTCATCACAGAGGATGTGCAGTAAATTTGTCAATGCCAGCCAATGTGTGTTAATATGAATAATAAATAACAGTGCTAAGAAGTGTTTAAGCACTATATTAGGATTGTGTGTTTAAGCACTTTGTATATCCAAGGTATAAGAACTGTTGCCTCAACTAAGTCTGAGCAGTTTTAGCTATAAGTTCAGTTTTAGTACTAAACTTTTCTGAGCAACATCCGAAAATTAGAGCAACATCCGAATATCTCAGATGAAATGCAGGTCAGTTGCAGTTGGGAAGTTTTATTAGCTGCTGTGTGAGCTAAAATACCCCTTTAAAGAAAGGTTTACGAAGGAGCCATTCCACCAAAGTGAATATACCGTAGATTGTGAAACAGTTCCTTTCTTCCGACTCAGTAACTATAACTTGTGCAACAAGCTTGAGAAAATATGAACATATTGTGTTCAGCAGTGTAAGTCCAACTCATCTGCCTCCAGTTCATTCTAGGGTGTTTTTTCTCAGATATTCTCTCTACTTTTTCAGACTCCTGACGGTATCTTGTGGTTTTTATACCATCTTATATATAGCCATAAAAATACAAGAAGCCAAATAACAGGTGGTCTTATGCTGTATGTTTCAAGATAAAAATAGGAAAGTGAAGGTAGTGTGGTATAACTGATCAACCAGAGGAGAACTGCAAAAGTATTTACAACCCTTGAACCTCTTCACATTTCTCATAACAGCCACAAACATCACTTTATAGTGATTTTGAGGCGACTGTGGCTCAGTAGGAAGAGTAGTCGTCTTGCAATCAGAAGGTTGTGGGTTTGATTCTAGCTTCCTCCTGCTATATGTCAATGTGCACCTGGGCAAGTTGCCTACCGATCAGATCGTGAGCGTTAGTGAGTGCGATTGTGGCTCTAATGTAAAGTGCTTTGAGTGGTCTGTATGACTGGAAAGGCGCTATATAAGTTCAGTTCATTTACCATTTTATGTGAAATAACAAAGTAGTACATGATTGAGAAGTGGAAGCAAAATGTGAAGAACATTTTTATTCTGCCCCTCTTAAGCTGGTACCCTAAAAATCCAATGAACACAACTCCCTTAAAAAGTTACTCAATTAGCAAATAGAATCTATCTGTGTCTAATTTAATCTCAGTATAAATCCAGATGTTCTCTAAAGGCCTTAAAGGTTTCTTAGAGAACATTAATGAAACAGCAACAATGAAGCAAAAAGGATCATGACAACTAAAAAACACAACAGACAGATCAGAAATGAAATATGAGGAGCAGTTTAAAGCAGAGTTATGTTTCTAAAACAAAATTCCAAGCTTTAAACATCTCACAGAGGTCTGTTCAATCTATCAGAAAATCGTAAGAAAATCCCACAAGTGCAAACCTACCGTAACATGGCCATCCACTTTAACTTAATTGCGCAAACTGGTCATTGTTGAAAGAAAACCATAAAATATCCTGTTTAAAGTGTGGTACAGGCCATCGACATAGCACACAAATGAAAGCAAGACCAAAAAATTAAATCTGTTTTCCCTACATGGACGCCACTCTGAACATACAATCCCCACTGTGACACAAGGTGGTGGAAGCATAATGCAATAGCGATGCTTTTCCTACAGCAGGGAAGCTGGTCAGAGTTGATGGGAAGATGGATGTAGCTTAACATGGGGCAATCTCGGAAAAAAAACCTGTTATAGGCTATACTTGTTTTTTTGGGTTTAAGACCCAGGAGGAGGTTCACCTTCCAGCAGGACAACCCAAAACATACAGTCAGAGCTACAAAGGAATGGTTTAGATCAGAGCATATTAATGTGTGAGAATGATCCAGACCTTACAGAAAAATCCCATTGATCTGTGTTCACATGTGAAACACCTGTGTTTCAGTTATGACCACATGGGCTTCATGATGTTTCACATGCAGTCACATGAAATTCATGAGATTTTTCCGTAAGGGAGACCCAAATCCAGTGGAGAAAATGTGTTTGAATATGTCAAACTTGATGTTCAAGGAGGCTTTTCATCCAATATGACTTTTGCTAAAAGGAGAAGGCAAAAAAATAAGTCTTAAATATACAAGACTAGTCCAGACATAGCCTACTCCAAAAGAGTTTCTGCTGTAATCCCAGCCTTATTTGGTTCTTCAAAGTATTTAATAAGGCACGCTGAATACAAATGCGCCACACAATTGTTTTTTATATTTCCTTCAGGTGGATGATTTTACAGCGTCATGCATCTACACCTATTTTTGTGTTGTTGGTTTTTTTAAAGGATAACATGTCAATCTGACGTTCATTGTGACTGTTTGATAAAATGTTCTCTCAAAGCCCAACAGTGCTCTCTCGAATGGAAATAAATTACAAAATCAAATGTAGACAATATACACATTGACCAGAGCTGTTTGAAGGGATTACGAGAGCCAGTCAATGGGTAACACTGCATATATTGACTATAGAAGCTGGTTAATAAGATTAGCTTTATTGTGTTCTGTTGGTCCCAGACAGACAGCTTAACTAGTTCTTTCTTCACACGCAGTCTAATCATCCACTGATGCAGATATAACAAGCCAAAGCTTGAAGCCTCGTGGCAAGAGAGCATGAGAGAGTTTATTTTTTACCAACACTTTGGATATTCAAATCAGCTTTTTCAGAATACAAACATGGATGCAGATGAAGGAATGAGGCGATTTCCTCCACATGACAGATAAACACAGTACAGTAAAGAACAGCTATAACACTTTGAAAGAAATATTCCTCACATCTATCGAGTTTTGCTGGAAACATTTGTTGTCTGGCCGATTTAGTGCCTGTGAAGACATTAACAACAGTGTGTTCACGTTTTGTTCCTCTAAAATGCATGTCTGAAACTGACACAACAACCACCACCATAATGCGTAGTGTTATGGTTGTAGTGTTCAACTGTAGTACATTCAGAGTCATTCAATAAACTGTTATTGAAGTAGCAGAAGTTGATAAAGGGATATTGAGGAAAATTCAACCTTTAATTCAAGAACATTTATTGAGTGGGGGAACAATTCCAAACCAAGAAGTATTTTTATTTGAACAAAAACAGTGGTGCCACAATTATTGGCACCTCTGCTTTTAAAACTTGATACAATCCCCTTTTAGCCAATAGGACAGAACTTAGCGTTCTCCTCTTAACATTTCACAAGATTTAAGCATCCAGAGAGAGGGATCTTTGACCTCTGCACAACCTCTCAAAGTCCTAGTCCTTTCTTGTGCTCTCGAAAGCCACGAAAAAAGGTAAATTTTGTGTCTGGAGAACTATTTCTTTGCTGATTTAGTTATATTTTTTAAAATGTCCTGATATTTCAAAGAGTTCATGATGTCATGGTTGTTGCCTAAAAGCTTAAACTGGGTTTCTGTCATGATTTCGGTGTGTTTTCTTTTTTTTTTTTTCTGTTTTAGTTATTCTTTTTTCCAGTTTACGTTTTTGGATCTTGCTTCCGTTTTTCTGGCTGTGCTTTAGTTTCTTAGTATTGTTCATGTTATGTACGTTATGTTTTCCCGATTAGTTTTGTATCTTTGGATTTCTATTTTGCCCAGTTACGTTTTGTTTCTCCCTGCCTATGTCAACCATAGCAATCAGCTTCATTCGGTCTACCTGCATCATGTAATCAGTCTTCTAAGTTCACCTTTACCACGCTTCATATATACACCGTCGTTCTGTTTACTCCTCGCTGAAACATACGCTCTGTGATCACTCTGTTCATGCCAAGCCTGTTCTGACTGCCTGTCCATGCCTATTTCTGCCACCACCTGCTGAAGTGAGTTTTATTTATTAAATCAGTTTACTCACCACGATGCTTCCTGCTCGTCTGCTTTCTAGGGTCTTCCACCCTACCAGCCCGGACAGTTTCATCCGACCAAGGCACGCTGGTGCAGTTAAAGTCCCAGTAGAGTTTAGAAAACTCCACATATTTATGTTTGTGGTGGTTGGACAGAAAATGCTTTTTCCTGGCATGCTTCCTGACCAACGCTGGCATGTAGATGTCATCTATAATGGTTGTCATAGAGATCTGATGACACACCACCCTTTGCTGCAGTTCTGCAACAATGAGCTTTGGAGATTGTTTTACCTCCTTTGCTATCCTGCTCACTGTGGATAGTGGTAAGATTAACCTTGTCCGGTCTTGTTTGTCACAGTTCCAGTTGTTTCAAACTTTTTAAATTATATCTCGGACTATAGATTTAGGCAAGCTTTGACAAGAAGCTATTCTTTGACTTGCGAAGATTATAACTTGTATAGCATGTTCTGTCGTTTTTCAAATTTTAAAGAGTTGTTAAAAGAAATTGGCTTCTGTGTCACATCATATTGTCAACACAGGGGAATCTGATGTACTCTACTCTTAGATCCGTGATGCTTAGTTAAATAAAGAAGTACCTTTGAAATGTCTTCATACTTTATTAGATTATATGTACCATCATGGTTTGGATTAGTCGCCTAAAATCTGTCGTCCTGAAAAAGAATGTGAAATCTGTTGTGAATAAACATGATTTAAAAAACTGCATGCATGACTCGGGTGGTTTCACATTCTTTAGGGTTTTAAGTAGCATTCCAACGCTGAAACTGAATCTTGCTGTTGAGAGGAAGAATTTGACAGGTCTTTCTCAGCAGGAAGTGATCAGCTTTTTCCATCCATTTCTCTTTTACTGTGCCTTTGTAAAAAAAAAACTAATTCTTATATACAGCTTATTAGTCACAGAGGATTAGACCCATAGCACAGACGAGCAGAGATGGGAGCTAAGAAGAGAAGAGAGGAAGATTAAATCCATTTGGTTTATAAGTTAATGGTCCCACGATAAGTAGCTACAGTTTATAGGATAGGAGATGCACCTCATCTGAAACCTCTACTTCATACACAGAGGTCCAGGGCATACCGCCGTGTTTGTAAACAGGTTCATCGCCGCCTGATAGAGAATCACTGATGAATTGTGGACTCAGGCCAACTTTATTATCCGCCATGATAGAGATCTCTCCACCTCCAACCCTTTCAGGAGCTTATTTGAAAGTCAGGACTCATTTATCAATTTTTGATCTAATTAAACAACCTGGAGCGGTGATGAAAGCAGGGACTGGCCAATATCTGACTCCATTAGCCACAGGCACTGCATGAAAAATGGTCCCCACAATGCTTCACAACTTTAAGCCAACTTTCTCACCACGTCTGCTCCTGCAGCTGTGAAGGAATTTAATCATGCACTCAGCTCATCTGTTTTTTTGCTTCCCTACTTCTACTTTTGACTGTTACCTTATCTAGTTACTCCCTTTAAACCTCTTTCGAACACCAATGTACAGATTGTGAGATTCTTTACCAATATCTGCTTTTGATTCTGGCAGAAAATCAACTATTGTCCCTCTGCTTCCTTGTTGTAAAGCGAATATGCAAGAATCAGCCACTAAAACCAAATAAAACAAGTGCATATCATGTGTTCCTCTACATTAAGTTTGCATGCACACACTGAAAGACTTTGATATTGAGCACCTGAAAAATCCCTGTGTTTGCAGGTTATTATGATGTTTCAGTGTAAGGCTACATGGTATTTGGAAAAAAATATGAAAGTATCATTACTGAACACTGAATTATTAATATCTGCTGCGATCAAACATTTTCTTTGATCTGTCCTTTTATTTACCAATATTTATTCTGATCACTCTGCCTAATCCTTAGCATCTCTGTCTTTAAAATCTGTCAGTTGTTGGCTTTAAGGGCAGGGAATCTATCCAGCGGTTCAAACATATTATTGGCATGCAGACAGTGAATGCACAGCCCTTTAAAAATCATTGCTCAAATATTGATTCCAATCTTTCCCTTTTTATTGCAGGTTTGCATATTTTAATGCTGAAAATATAATATTGCAATTCAGGATCTAGTGAATTTCTACTTTTCTCAAATGAATCTGCATCCAATGGAAGTATGAAGCATGGACTCATCTTGCTAAACTAAACTAAACTGCAGCAAAAGAACATGTGCCCCATCTGCTGGTGTACTTGGGTATTACATCTCGGTGACAGCAAGCCTGTAGAGGACCAACTACTACCAGGAAGACTCAATGTTAAACTAACAATGACTGAATATGACTTCCAAAAAAAACTTCCCTCTAACATCTCTGTAGCTTTTTACAGTGTAACTTCTATGTAACAAGTGTAAATACGCCAACAAAACCTGCTGTTGTGTAACATTTATTTGGGTAGATTATCAATATTCCTGTATTTCCAATTAGAAACTATTTAAATATACCACTAAATGATTTATATTTCAATACATTTTTAAAACTATTACAAACAAAATTAGATAAATTTGAACTAATTTGATTAAATTAATTAGGTTCTAACTTGTCTGTTTTATCTTGACTTTAGAAACAGCAAGCAATATTTGTCAATTTATGTTTTGTTCATTGATCAGACATACAATAAAAACTTCATAAATACCAGGATGAAAGAATGTGTATAAAATGTCTTAATCCAGAATATTCTTGCTTAATATATTTCCAAAATCTAAAAGATCAGACTGATCAATACCAAATAAGCATAGAGTTTCCCAGCTGTCGCCATTAGTGAGCATACTGATCAGGGTCAGAATCATGGGCTTTGTTCTCCATGTTAAAAAGAAACAAAAACTAAGAATTGGTTTTTGAGTAAGACATACATGACTCATGGGTGTTTGGGCTTTGGTTTTCATTTGTCTTATTCTGATCATTTACCATTTGGGCTTTACCATATCATTTCTCTGTGTTCTTTATTGTGGTTATGTTATGTCTTATTTGTTCATTCCTATGTGTTTAGCACTCTGCCACAACTGTTCTTCATTCCCTCTGTTTAAGCTCATTTGGTTACAGTGTCATTACCCACCCTCGCCTTAAGCCTTAATATTTAAGCTCCTTGTTTTCCTTGGTTCAGTGCCATAACTTGTTCTATTGGTGTCAAAAGCTGTAAGTCCTTAATTTCACCATGAAAAACTCTTCACTCTGCCTCTGGTCTGCCTGCATTTGGGTCCAATAAAATATATAAGTCTGCTTCACCTTTTTGATACGAGGGACCTGGGTTAGAATCCAGGTTGTGTCAGGAAGGGCATTCTGCTTAAAACCTTGTCAAGTCTGCAAGTTGTACTGACTTCCTGTGGCGTAGGTAGAATTCATCACTAATAAAACATAAACATTACCTTTACAAACTAATCTAACTGATTAAAATGATTTTAATAGTTAATATTTAATATCTTCATAAATCCTTTTTATAGTGTTGATTTTTATGTTTCTGAACTTGTACCTCTGTAAAAAAAAAACATTCTTAATCCTGTGTAGCGTGGCGAAGACAAAATAAAGAAAAATGGAGTCCCAAGTTGTTGTTTTAGTGAATTACTAATGTAATGCACATTGACCCTCTTATTATGGGGTAAATGGAGGTAACAACCATCCAATGCATCTTGAGACCCATATTCAGTGGGCTTGTAGGAATATAACAGTTATATGGCACATGATGAGACCCATTAGGATGGAGATGCAAACATAAGACCCTCCCAGTAAGAAAAGACACTGTCAAAATTTACTCATGGAATGTAATTAGCCCCGTGTGCTATCCAAATCGTTGAGGCTAATCTGTTATGATTGCAAACAAGGTCTTAAAGCTAATGTCCCACCTCTTGTTGGGTAGAGTTAAAAATGTCAGAGCCCAGCAATTATGTGCATGGGTCAAAATCTTGTCCCAAATCTTGTCCTGAGGTCATTGTTTTCTCTGATGCTATCATTAAAGAGGAATATTCACGATAATGTGTTTTTTACACATTTCACAGATGGGAAGCTGATCCCATATGTATAAAAATCATCATTACAGAATGTGCTTACATGGTGTTTTGGATATTTTGTAAAGGAACTGACATTCGGGTGTTATGCACTAGTCACTCACTTGCAAAACTTCCAGAATTTGACTTGCTATGGTTTTAAACTTTGGTGCATCCAAAATCGTTCCCTTTGCTTTTCCTGCTGAGGAGTTTTCCATCCGACACTGGCACTGTATGACGTGGATTTAAAACGCGAAACTGTTCAAAGAGCTTCACCTTTAATCCATTCAGAGTGTTCATGTTATTAGACAGAAATGCTTTAGACTAGTTTCCAGGTGTAATCATTGGTTTACAGCATCTTTTAGAGGAAGAGCTATACAATGGTGGGGAGCTTCAGAAGCACTGCTGTTCTCTTAATGTTTGTTGTGGATTTACAGCAATCAATGTTGCTTTTTCTGACTTTGTTATTGATCTGGATGAAATGTTGAATTGTTTGCAGGATTTTGTTTACTAATGACAAGGATTTCCTTGTTTGATTCAATTAAGGGCTTTGAATTAACATAAAAAAATGGCTAAATATATTCAGCAGCTTGCTTTGGCTAAACAGTTTTTAAACATTTTTCTAAGTAAAAAACAAAGAAGCCCTTAGACTTGTGGTAGTGTTTTTTTTTAAGTCTGCCTCTCTATTGTGTCTGTATGTTGATGTTGTAGAAAAAAATCTGACAGCGCAGATAAACTCCCAGAGCGAGCATACACTGGACTCAGTGTAATTTATTGTTTTAAATTAAACAATATGTCTAATGTTAGTCAAGTGAAGTCAAGTTTATTTATATAGCGCTTTTCAGCAACAAGGCACTCAAAGCGTTGTGGTGAAGCAAGGTATCTTCTATCCTGTCTAACTTTTAAAAAGACAGCATATATTTTTTTCTCACAAAACCTTTTGTCAAGTGGGGTGTGATATAAAGTAAAACTCATCAGCATCAGGTATTCTTTGTGCATTGCTCCTAAACCCTAACGGCCCAAACAGAGCTAATAGGTACTATGTTGGTGCTTATGAACCTACTTACCCCAGAAATTACTGTCAAGGCTCTAAAACTTTGTTCATGGGAAGAACGGGTTGTTTGAATGAGCAGGTGACATGATTGAACAGATGCACGCTGCAAGAAGATGTTCCTCTGCTTCAACACACCTGAATCAAATAATTAGGTCATTAGCAGGACTCTGGAGAACTGGACTGCATACTGAGGAGGAAATGCAGCCATTTGTTTGAGGTGTGTTGGACCAGGGACACTTTTAAATGTAGCAGGACACTGGCCCTTGAGGACTGGAGTTTGACACCCCTGCTCTAGATCTTCAAGAGTTCTTGGTCTCCATCCTATGTTCTCTTCAGCTCACCTCATAGATTTTCTCGTACTCGCTTTATCTGGGACCGGGTCGCGGAGGCAGCAGACTCAGCAGAGACACCCAGACGTCCCTCTCCCCAGACACCTCCTCCAGCTCCTCCGGGTGGAGCCCAAGGCGTTCCCAGGCCAGCCGAGAAACATAGTCCCTCCAGCTTGTCCTGGGCCGTCCCCTGGGCCTCCTCCCGGTGGGACGTGCGTGGAACACCTCCGGAGGAAGGCGTCCAGTAGGCATCCGATATAGATGCCCGAACCACCTCTCCTCTCAACATGGAGGAGCAGCGGCTCTACTCCGAGCTCCTCCCAGATGGCTGAGCTCCTCACCCTATCTCTAAGGGAGTGCCCAGCCACCCTACGGAGGAAGCTCACTTCAGCCGCTTGCATCCAGGATCTCGTTCTTTCGGTCATGACCCAAAGTTCATGGCCATAGTTGAGGGTAGGAACATAGATCATAGATTTTCTATATGATTCTATATGATAGGATAGTAGTGGAAAATGGTTGATTACAAGTCTGATAAACCTTAAATGCAATGACTCGGCTATATGTTTTATCATCCTGCTGAAAGACCTAGTCATGAGTCATTTTTAGTTTATTGCTGGAAGCCATCAGATTTTTCATTAGTTCATTAGTTCATGGTGCCATTAGTTCATGGTGCCTAGGGCCTTTGTAAACGTCCCACTGCATCAAGGATCCCCCACCAAATTTTGAGGCTTGAGCTGCTTTCGACATATTCACCCTCTGTTTTACGACAGTCTCAGCTAGAGTGCTATCTTGCAAAAAAGGGCTGTGTTAGTCTGATCTGACAAGTGCCTGCTGGAAAAACTTTATCCAGAAATGCTTCCCAAACAACCACCTGGCATGTACAATGATTGTATCTAATGGTTGTTATTGAAACTTGGAAACCGCTGCCAAGATACCACTGATTTTTTAAAATTCTCTTACCATCTATAAGAAAAACTTAGGTCTTCAGTCTTGTTTGTCACTTTCTCACACAGGATTTGGCAAACAGATATTTTCCTATTTAGAAAATTGGATGGATGGATAGATGAGACCATCGAACATTCTTCAACAAGACATTTGTAATATTAGTACAGACTAAGAGTTGGTGACACTTTGCTAGGGCATAATAAAGCGACGTGATTAAGGTGAAAATGATGGGGTGGATGTAAAATATTGCATCTGTTGCATTATTAAGGTGTTTTATATAAGTGGTTTAAAGTTAAATGTTTTTGGCAGCAAAATCTGTAATTTAAAAAAAATATGTTAAATATGTGGCAGTTAATTGCATATGTTTTGTTGTATTTTGCTGTTAATTTTACCTAAATCTAACATTTTAAGGTAAATGGTTTTCTCTTCAACAAATAAAGAACGTACTAATTAACTTTTAAGCAGTTTGAGTTTTACAGACTATTTTAACCGTGTGGAATTCAAAATTAGGTCATTCTCTCTTATTGCAGAATATTTTTTACCTACTGTGTTGTTGTCGTTCCTTATTAACGAGATAAGAAATATTCCAGACTACATTCTATAAATAAAGGCTGGACATCTAGGAGATATCTACCTATAATATAAATAATTCTGCTGGACAAGATCTCAAAATTTGTTGTATCTTCAAATAGTCGCTTTGTCTTTAAAGCTAAGCTAGGTACATACATGTGTATATATGCTCTTAAAGAAATAGTTGCTAAATTTAAGACACAAAGTTCCTCAGTTTTTATGTGCTTCTTGGATTCTTCCAAAGCCTTTGATGGAGTAAATCATGGAAAATCGTTTATGAAATTAATTCAAAAGGGTGTACCTAATTTTATTGTAAGAATCTTAACTTATTCGTATGCTCAGCAAGTGATGCTGGTCAAATGGGGAAACGGTGTGTCGGCACTATTTAAGGTTGGCTACGGGGTCAGACGGGGGGATATTATCCCCTATTCTTTTTAATTTGTATCTGGATGAACTGTCAACAAGACTTAAAGTCAGGGTTTGTGTAGCAGAGGGCCCCTGGAATGCAGACGAGCAGGCTGCATGACGGTAAGTGAAATGTTTTAATTAACAAAAACTTACTACAGAGGGTGACGGCAAAAACAGACATGAAACAAAAACCAAAACAAAGTTCAGGCGGCCGACCAGGAGGTCATCCTGAGCAGGCGGGCAACTAGGACGTCGCCCCGATAGGCACAACGGTCAGGCGGGCGACCAGGACGTCGCCCCACGCAGGTACAAAGATCAGGCAGGATCAAGAACCCAGTGTTCAAGAACCAGGTCGGCCGGCAACGTTGGCGAAGACGTGCAGACCAGCAGTGGCGATGAAGGCGAGGTCGAGGACCTGGAGACCGGCAGAGACGTGGAGACCTTAGCGGTCTGTGGCAGAGACGTGGAGAACGATAGAGATGTAGAGACCTTGGCGGCCGGCAACAGCGGCGAAGGCGAAGACAAGGAGGCCAGCAGGGACGTAGAGACCTTGGCGGCTGGCGATGAAGGAACTGACTGGAGGTCGGCCGAGCAGAGTAGAGGACCCTCGGGATGGCAGATCAGGAGGTCGACCATGGAGCGTAAAGGACCCTCCAGAAACTCGGTGGAACTTTGGAGGACTGGAGTCAGGCTTGGGCTTCACGGTGCCTGGCGACCACTCAGAGGCTGAAGCAGAGCCTGGTGATCCCTCGGAGACAGGAACAGAGCTTGCAGGACCCGCGGAGGCAGATGCAGCACCGACGTGACCCTCAGAGACAGAAACAGAGCCCGGCGAACCCTTGGAGGCCAGATCGAGGACAAGCTGCTCCTTGAACCCCTCAGAAACAGGATCCGGCGGCACTTCCTTCTCAAACCCCTCCTCAAACCCGATGACTTGAGCCGAGGCGTTGCCGGGACCCCCGATGACTTGAGCCAAGGTGTCCCTCTTCCGACGTCCTCTGCGGTGTGTGTAGGAGGTTGAGGCAGACTTGGACTGTACAATGGCGAGCATCTTGGAGGCATGACGTGGGCTGAGCTGCCGCTTTGTTCTACAGACATGGCAACAGCTGAGCTGCAGCAGCGCTCTGGAGCTTCAGCGATGGCTGAGCTGCAGCGGCGCTCCGGAGCCTTGGAGTAGACTGAGCTGCAGCGGGGCTCTGAAGACCTGGCGTGGACTGCTCAGTAGCAGCTCCCTGGAGACCTGGCGTGGGCTGCTCGGCAGCAGCAGAGCTCTGGAAACATGGCGAGGATGGAGGTGGGTGGCAGTAAAACTGCCTTACTGCTGTCCGGTAATCTTCCTCCATCTCTCTGACCTTGGTCGTAAACTCAGGAGAGGAATATAGGAGACTGGCCCTCCTGAAGCTCTTAATCTGGCGAGCATAAAACCTTAAACACTCCTCCAGCTCATCAGGCGTCACCACAGAATCTTGGGCTGGAGAGTGTGAAGATGGCTTGGGTAGAGGTGAGGCGAGCCAGGCAGACATCGCTGTGGCAGACGAAGATTACTCGCTGCAGCCTACACGTCAGCGGGCATGGGACCCACCTCCTCGCTGGCCGAAAAGCAGGAAGGCACTCCGTGCCGATGTTTATTGCGGCGGGAGGAGGACGTGGGCTTCTCTGCCTGATCATGGTGCGCAACCAGGGGAGCAGGCAGAGAACGTCGCTGAACCGCCTCACACTCCATCTGCTCCAGCAGCAATGCAGAACCTCCAGATCGTTCGGCAGATGTCTCATCGCCTCCTCCATCTGCTGCTGAACCCAGCGATCCCTGGCGCTCTCCTGCCTTCCGTCCACGAGGTCCAGTTAGGCGAAAACATTCTGTCAGGGTTTGTGTAGCGGAGGACCCCGGAATGCAGACGAGCAGGCAGCATGACGGTAAGTGAAATGATTTAATGAACAAAACTTACTACAGAGGATGATGGCAAAAACAGACATGGGCAGGCTGGCAAAACAGGCTTGGCATGATCAAAAAGGGCAAGACAGGAACAGAGATGGTGATCCATAATGTTTCCGCGAGGAATGAACAGAACCGATGTGTATATATGGAGCAAGAGCCAGGTGAAACGAGGAGACTGAATGCTGGGTGCAGGTGAACCGAATGAAGATGATTGAAGACAGGAGAGAACAAAACGTGGCTGAAACAGAGACTCTTGAATATATAACTAGAAAAACATGAAACTAAAGCATAACCAGATCCAAAAACCTAACTTAACAAAACATGAAGTAGAAGACAAAAACTAAAGCATGACCAGGGAACTAATAAATAGAAGCATGATTCGAAACCTATCAAGAATAATAATAAGAAGAAGAACCCAAAAATACCCACAAATCAGTATGACCTACAATGACCTACAATGCAGCAAAAAGTATGGTAATAATATGTGGAACTAAGGAGGATAAAAGTACAAAATTTCCAGATTTTTATCTGTCAGACACAGTGTTAAATGTAACAAATAAAATACTTCAGGCATATATTTGCAGAGGATTTGTCTGATAATGAAGACATAAATAGACAGTGTAGAACATCATATGCTCAGGCAAATACACTAGTACTCAAGTTTGGATCTTGTACAGATAAGTTGAAAATAATGTTGTTTAAATCATTCGGTGCACCTCTGTACACAGCCCACCTCTGGTTCAAGTATAAAAAAGGAAGCTTGGATAGGCTGCAGGTGGCCTACAATGATGCTTTACACGTGCTTCTCAGGAGGCCTAGATGGACCAGTGCAAGTGAGATGTTTGTCTCAGTAGGATTAAACATGCTGCAAGCTAACTTGCGTAAACTTATGTATGGCTTTATTTGTCAATTGAATGAGTCTGTGAATCAAGTTATGTCACTAATTGATGTCAGATGTAGTGCTATTCATTACCAGTCCAGGATGTGGAGACACTGGTACAGTTGTCTTTTTAATGTGACTTTTAATTTGTTTGTTTTTAGAATTGTTTGTTGTGTGTCTTTTTGTCTACATTGGACTTCGAGTGCATAATAAAGTTTGAACTAAATTGAATACAGTTGAAAGGAGATATTTACACATCCTGTGTAAAAAGACAACTTTGTTTTCTCACTGCCTGAGATGAACACATTTTCTTCTTTTTGCTACATGAAAAATGAGAGAAACCCCTTTTTTATTACTTTATTTAAATTAAGACTTTAAAATAGATTAGTATGCCTTTAAACAAATTGGAAATTTCCAGATGATGATGCCATGGCTTTGTAAGCTTCTGATTGGTTAATTGACAACATTTAAGTTAAGTAGAGGCACACCGGTGGAGGTTTTATGGCAACGCCTCAAACACACTGCTTCCTTGTGTGAAGTCATGCAAAACTCAAAAGAAACCAGAGAAGATATCAGGAAGATAATTGTGGACTTCCACAAGTCTGATTCATCCTTGGGTAAAATTTAGGATTCCTGAAGGTGCCATGCTTATCTGTTTATACAACCATACACAAGTGTAAGCATTAAGGGAATGTTCATCCATCGTTCAGGAAGGAGACGGTTCTGTGTCCCAGAGATTAATGTGTTTTGTTGAAAGATGTGTGCATCAACCCCACAATAAAAGCCAGAATATTGTGAAGATGATGGTCAAAGCTAGCAAAAGATGGTCATTATTTACATTAAAGCAAGTGTGATACCAGTATGGGCTGAAAGGTGACTCGGCAAGGAAGAAGCCTTTACCCCAATAGCAACATAAGAAGCCAGATTACAGTTTGTAAATGTGCTCAGGGACAAAGGTCTTAGGCAAGACATGCCCTGTGGTCTGATGAAAGTAAAAGTATTTAGTCATAATGACCATTGTTACATTTGAAGGAAAAATGGAGAAGACTGAGAGCCTCAAGAAGAAAGTACATTATGTGGAAACATTGAAGCAACATCTTAATACATCAGTCAGGAAGTTAAAGCTCTTCCAAAGGTATTCCAAATAGACAATGACCCTAAACATATCTCCAAATTAGCTACAACACTGCTTAAGGACAAGGCCATGATCTTAGTCCCAGGGAAAATTTATAGGCCACGTTGTAATGGTGTAGTTGGATCTACTGTGTATTTGCCCATTTAAAAAGAAGAGAAAATCCATTCAGCTTTCTCAGGTGTTGCTGGTTTTTCCTCAAGTCCTATCTGCTCAGGTGCTAACACCACAGTTGTCAGGACAAAGGGGCCAAAACTCCAGCAAACTATTTGGAGAAGGTTGTGTCATGATACCCAAAATGTTAGACCTAAGTCACAGTTTAAAAGAAAATTCTCCCAAATATAAAGGAAATATATGCAAACTTCTCGATTTGATAAAACTTCAAATTCGATAAAAAAAAAAAAAAACTAATTATTCTAATGGACCAAAAAAGGAAAAAGTATGAAAAAAAAAGAAAAAAAGTTATGTATGTTTAAACAGTGTTTCATAAATAACACAGCAGTCAAAGTACATGCTTTAACCACTAGGTGTCAGTCTAACACCACAGAAAAGCCGCCCCAAAGTGTCCAGATGTTATTCGAATGAAAAAGGTCAGGTTCTCCCCTTGTTCCCCTCTCTTTCCTCTATAAAGGTCATAATTGGCAAGCAGTGAAGAATCTGATGTAACATTTGTGTTGCTCAGACATAATCATCATGTGAAACACGAGCAGGAGATTATCGCTATCTCAGAACAGTTGATGTACTGAAGGAAAGTGAACGCATAGAAAAGGGAGGGGGAGCCTACCAAACGTTCAAATGTCATCTCCCCTTGCATGGTTAAAAGGGCTTCCCCTGAGATACATAAAAATGTTTTTCACCTTGATGCTCATAATTAGAGCTGCCACGTGAGTGCAAGAATCAGGGAGGAGGGGGGGGGGGGAGAAATCAAGGGTCCCTGTGGATGGGATTTCTTTCAGCCTCTGCACGGAGAGAATGCAGGGCTGGACTGATAAGCATGTTTGTGCATATTTTACTGTGACCCAGCTCTTCCATCTTTGCTGACCCTTAGGGGAAATAAATGAGATGCATACATAGTGTGGACAGGAACACATACATATAAATTATCTCATTCCTGCTCTCCTGTTTGACGAGCGCCTTCTGAATCGATTTTTATGAAGTGAAGAGTTTTGTACATGCTTTTAACATAGCAGACCCTTTAAGGCTTTTCATTCAGGCTGAGAGAGAAAGACTGACGTTATTGATCCATCTGCTGCAATCCAAAAGGACACGACTGCCAGGGAAGATGTAATCTACTCGTTCACATCTGGTCCCCGTCTTATAGGGGCCTGTAGGACAGCACCACTCAGCTGTCCAGTTTCTGCTGTGTTCAATGACTCTTATGTGCTCTCGGGAAAATTCAGTGTACTACTTCAACATCTCTCATCAAACCTTTAACCATGAGTTTTACCCCTGATGTTTGAGTTTTACTAAAGCAAGCATTTTCTGTACATCCCTGATCCTGTTTCAGGTTGTGGGTTTGAGCTGGAGCCAATCCTAGCAGTCAATGAGCATGTATAACAGTACTCAGAAAACATTTTGGCATAGACCATTTACAAGGTCAACACAAAGCTAATTAATTTCCTATTAAAGCTAGTAAGACAAACCACACCCAAAAAACAAGAGTGTTCAAGCAAAAAAATCATCTCAGCTTCACATAAAAACTATTCAAAAGAGGAGTATGTTGAAGAATATTTTTCAAGAACAAGTGGTGATGGCTACTTGTTTACCTCTGGAGCCAATGGTCAGTCTGGGCATGACCTAGAACCCAACTTAATCCTGTTCCAGTTGCAAACTGGAAACCCAGAAGGAAATGCTAATAGCTGTTCTCAGTGGCAAGCTAACTAATAGCATTACACGCTTTAATTCTAAAGCTATCACTAAATTTTAAACTCGGAGCATGAAACGGCCATTTTGGATTTTCAAGTTTTCAGGGTTGATGAGAAAAGTTTGCTTTAGGGGAGCTTGTTGCTTATTTATCAAACTTGGAACTTGAATATTCCGACATCTGAAATGGAAATCTAGAAATGTAAAGCATAATTGAACTCAGTGCCAATGGATAAGAAATGTATTTCTCTTTTATTTTCATCTGTTTGAAAATAATATGACAAAGTGAAAAAATTATAAAGTATCTATCTGTAAGGTGATGCTTGGAAACCTCAGTATTTACCATTTACCAGTATGAACCATCTGCCACAACCGACTGGAGGTTTTAGAGAACAGAGCACCTTTAGTGACTTCATCTAGGAGAGAAAGACAAGTAATCAGGTAAATATGTGAGCCAGTTTTCAAGTTTAGAGTATTAAAGAGAGCACATACAGTTAGTCACAGTAAAACCTCAGTCTAGGAGAGACAGGGTTAAACACTGAAAGACAGGGCCAATTGTATCATCTGTAGAAGGTGAGCATTAAGTTGTTGGCAGCAGCAGCTCAGCCGATGCCCCTCTCCAGGAAGGTGTCACAGCTAAACAAAGAGCCATGCCAGGTGTAGCTTCTAGGAAAAAGTGGAAATAACAGCAAATAACGCAAAATTGAAAAGTAGTATGAGAATGTAGCAGAGAGTGTGAAAGTGGTCATTATGTCCTCCAGCTGCCTAAGCCTACAGCAGCATAACTACAGAGATAGCTCAGGATAACCTAAGCCACTCTAACTATAAGCTTTATCAAAAAGGAAAGTTTTAAGCCTAGCCTTAAAAGTAGACAGNGACCATAACCATTGGAAAAGAGAGGGGGTCATACAGGTATCAGAAATGGAGGGTGTGTTTGCACCTCAACCATAAGGATAAACCTGACTCCCCTTACTCCATCAAACAGGGAGGGAAGAAGACGGAGGTAAAAAATAAGGAAGATAGCTCAGGATAACCTAAGCCACTCTAACTATAAGCTTTATCAAAAAGGAAAGTTTTAAGCCTAGCCTTAAAAGTAGACAGGGTGTCTGCCTCACGGACTAAAACTGGGAGCTGGTTCAGCCTGATAACTAAAGGATCTGCCTCCCATTCTACTTCTAGAGACTAGGAACCACCAGTAAACCTGCAGTGTGAGAACGAAGTGCTCTGTTAGGAACATATGGAACAATCAGATGTCTGATGTATGATGGAGCTAGATCATTAAGGGCTTTATATGTGAGGATGATAATTTTAAATTCTATTCTGGATTTAACAGGGAGCCAATGAAGGGAAGCTAAAATAGGAGAAATATGATCTCCCTTTTTAGTTTTCATCAGAACTCTTGCTGCAACATTTTGAATCAGCTGAAGGCTTTTAACTGCATTTTGTGGATATCCTGATAGTAAAACATTACAATAGTCCAGCCTTGAAGTAACAAATGCATGGACTAGTTTTTCAGCGTCACTCCTGAATAGGATATTTCTAATTTTGGCAATGTTCCGGAGGTGAAAGAAGGAAATCCTAGAAACCTGTTTAATATGGGATTTAAATGACATGTCCAGGTCAAAAGTAACACCAAGGTTTTCTACTTTATTACCGGAGGTCAATTTAATGCCATCCAGGTTAAGTGATTGACTAAACAGTTTCTTTTTTAAAGACTCTGGTCCAAAGACGACAACTTCTGTCTTGTCTGAATTTAGAAGCAACAAATTTAAGGTTAAATCTAAGTTTTTATATCTTCAAGACATGCTTGTAGTCTATCTAACTGGTTGGTTCATCAGGATTTATGGATTAGTAAAGCTGAGTATCATCAGCGTAACAGTGAAAATTTATCCAATGCTGCCTGATAATTTGACCTATTGGAAGCATATACAGGTCCTTCTCAAAATATTAGCATATTGTGATAAAGTTCATTATT